>VKHL01000040.1:0-99636 GCA_015146655.1 Ochromonas danica | reverse complement strand
GTATAGTGTATATAGTATAGTGTATATAGTATAGTGTATATAGTATAGTGTATATAGTATAGTGTATATGGTATAGTGTATATGGTATAGTCTAGGCTAGTCTATGGTAGTCAATCAGAGTGAGTCAGTCAGTCAAAGAGAAAAGGTTTGGTTTACTTTAGTTTGGCAATCTTCATGTCCAGGAGGTCTTCTTCTTGTTGGAAAGTGTCAAGAGCTTTGCTCACCAAGTGTCTCTTCTCTTGCAAGGCCTTCTTACTGCTCAGAAGGTATTGTGTGGAGAACTGCGTTAGCTGCATAGCCTTGAGGAGTAGCGGGTCACAGTCTAGACCCATCAGACCCAAGTCAGACCCACGTCAGACCCAAGTCAGACCCATGTCAGTCACAGTCAGTGTACAGTCAGTGTTGGTGATAGTGTCATAGTTAGTGTCATAGTTAGTGTCATAGTTAGTGTTAGCTCACCTTCCATGGCCACATCGCCCAGTGCGACATCGTCGAGGAAAGTTCTCAGCAGGACAACATCTCTCGTGGCTGCGAGGCGATCGACTTCAACCGCGCGAATCTTGGGCCAGTCGATCGTCTTGGACAGCCGCTTGAAGCGGAAGTCAGGCAGAGCCTCGCCTATGCTAGGCCCTCCTCCTCCTCCTCCTCCTGCTGCTACTGTCTTCTGCTCTGAGGCTGTGGCAGGGGCTAGAGGGGCAGTAGCAATAGCAGTCTGTCTGGGGTCTGCCTTGTCATAGAGGTACATGACACAGACAGAGCACTGCACTTTGCCAATGGCCGCACTACCTCCTCGAGGCAAGAGGTGCAGCAGCAACACAGACGCTCGACCACCTCCTCCTCCTCCTCCTCCTCCATAGCCATGGCAGTCGAAGGACTTGTCCTGGCCCACCTCATACACCGCTGACCCAATCTCAGTCTTCAGCCGCTCCTCGATGTAGAAGAGGCGCAGAGTGACCGTGTCAAGTCTAGACGACCACGGCAGTGCCAGCTGGCTGCCTGTGCCCACCACCACCTCAGCAGACCGCACAGCCTTATTGCGATACTGACCCTCGAGATGAGCCACTAGCCGACGAGAAGCATTGCTTGGGATGACTTGAGAAGAGACGCGTAGGCGATGGACTTCTAGAACAAACTGAGCCTCCATTGCCTTAATTAGACCAATTAGACTTATTAGACTAATTAGACTAACTAAAGCAGAATGAGATGAGGAGATGCTTTCAAATACTTTTTATGTAATTCATTAGCAGACTTATAATCAATTACACTACTGTTAATGTACACGTTATTATTATGTAATTACTCAACAACTATCAGATAAGTAATTACATTACCAGCTGTGGTATGTTAAAGGTAGTCTATGCTGTGTAGTCTGTGAGTTAGTATGAAATGAAGAAAAAGGATTTCAATTTATCTCAGTGGGAAAGTCGCTATGGCGAGATTGTCTTCGCGAAGAGCGGCACCTTTCCTTGGTGGCCCAGCTGCATTGTCGATCCTCGTCGTCTGCGAGAAAAGCGCGCCGTCATCGCCAAAGGCGTGAACCACATCGGCAGGCTCTACACGGTCTACTACTACGCGGACAACACGGTGGGCTTCGTGGGCGAGAAGAGCCTGCGTGTCTATGACGAGCAGAGCAAGCAGCAGCTGAGCGGCCAGAGCCTCGGCGACTACGCCAACCTCTACCCCGAGGCTATCGCACGGGCGGATGCCGACCTGTTGCTTGAGGCAAGAGAGCGAGTGGCTTGGTGTACAGAACCGCTTGTTGAGGCCTCTCGCAAGTCACCGGAGGTGGAGGAGGAGGAGGTGGAGGTGGTGGAGGAGGAGGAGCGACAGAAGAAGAAGCGAGGTCGTCCCCCTAAGAAGAAGGCCGAGGTCGTTCTCACTGTGACGGAGTCTACCGCTGAGACAAAGCCAGAAGAGAAGGAAGAGGCAGGAGAGGTAGAGGGTAAGGAGGAGGAGGTGGTGGTGGTGGAGGAGGAGGAGGAGGAGCTGCTAGAAGAGTCAGAGGCTAGCAGTGACTTCTCAGAGCCAAAGCCTCGCCGAGGTAGTGGCAGAGGTAGTGGTAGTGATAGAGGTAGGAAGAGGTTGTTAGTCAACTTGAAGAGAACGTCTACAGGCCGTGGCCGTGGCCGTCCACCGAAGAAGACCAAACAAGAAGAGGAGCAGGAGGGGGAGCAGGAGCAGGAGGAGGAGGTAGTGGCGGTCTCTGCGAGAAAGAAAGCTCGCCGTCGCTCTCGATCAGATGATATCGCTCCTCCTCCTCCTCCAGGCAGTGCCAAGCTGTTCGATGAGGAGTCTCGATCTGACCGCCTGGTCCGCCTCGTGCGCATCTTGCAGTCCACCACTTCCCCCGAGGCCCTGGACCTGCCCAGAGCGCTGAAGACTCTGGACAAGCTGGACCAGGTCGACTTCTCTCTCGCGGAGCTCAAAGAGACGGGCGTGGCTCGTGTTGTGAAGGCTCTGGCCAAGGGTCATGCCAATGCAGACCTTCGCTCTCGTGCGCAGTCTCTCTACCTCAAGTTCCAGCAGCAAGCACAGACACTTCAGACTGCTACCTCCTCCTCCTCCACCACCACCGCCGCTGCTGTTGTTGTTGTGCCCAGGGATACCACTGTAGAGATCGCTACTGCAGTGTCACCTGAGGAGGTGAAAGCCGCTGAGGTGGTCATCCCTGAGACTATACAGCAGAACCCCGTGAGACTGCGAGCTGTGCGGCTGCTGAGAGAAGGATTGGAAGACCTTTCCCTGGCCATCGGACTGGAAGAGGCTCTTCAAGCAACCTTCGCAACTAAGCCTACCTATTTTGAAAGCTTGGCTCGATTCTACTCTCTTTGCAAGGTGAGAGCAGTCAGTCAGTCAGTCGGTCGGTCTCTTTCGTCTGATATTTTGACATTTTGCATGTTGTTGTTTCTCAGAGTATGAAAGAGGAATCGCGAGAGATTGTTCGTCAAGGTCTAGCAAATAATACTCGTGCTCTACTATATGATACATTCGAGCTTAGCACCATTTATTAACCATACATGATAGATGATGGTCATACTGTCATACATTGTCATACATTGTCATACATTGTCATACACTTCCATTGGACTTCACCGCAACGGTTAGGGTTAGGGTTAGGTTTGGATGGATTTGCGGCTTTTAAACTGTAAAATACGACTTTCCTGCCGTGGAATCGGAATGTTCTGTTGGAAACAACAGGAAGCTGTTGGTGAGCAGAGCTGGTCAGAACTCGCATAACCTGCTATGAAAAGTCTACTTTGTGAGGATTTTCTTCGTATCTGGCAAGTGTGGGAGGCGAAGGATTGTGAGAATGCAAAGCAATCATCAAGACTGATCGATTGATTGATTGATTGACCATCTCCCTCACCTCCTTCCTTCGTATACTACTTTGTGAGCAGTCTGATGACGACAATGAGTTTGCCTGAGCTCTATGTGATTTATGGAAGTCAGACGGGCAATTCGGAGAGCATCGCTAAGGAACTCTCCGATCTCTTGGAGAAGAAAAACATCGAGAACAAGCTCATGACCTTGAATGCCTTCAAGTCCATCCCACCTCCTGCCAATGGTCAGAGCTGTTTCTTAGTGCTGGTCTGCTCCACAACTGGCAATGGCGACTGTCCTGAGAACGCTGACTCGTGGTGGAGAAGCACCAAGTTGCGCAGTGCGGTAAGACCTTCTTTTGTCCTTCCTATACCTCTGTCTCCTTTACTAAAAGCAGCTCTTGGCTCTTGTTAATTTGTGTGCCTTCAGCCTAAAGACAAGTTCGCCAATTGTCAGTATTTGGTTTTGGCGTTGGGCGATACGAATTATTCGAAATTCTGTTTCATGGGCAAGGCGATTGACAAGCGCATAGCAGAGTTAGGAGGTATTCGTGCAGCTCCGCTAGAATGTGTTGATGAAGCTACGGGGCTGGAAGAAGGAGTGGAGAAGTGGAAAGCCTCCACGCTGGCTCTGTTGGAGAAGGTCTTTCTCGCCGCTCCGCCCAGTCAGCCCTCACCAGAAGAAGCTGAGGGTGAGAAGAAAGGTGAGCAAGAACCAGACGACTTTGAAGGGAAGCCTTTGATCAAACGCAAATCATCTCAACGCGACCATGAAGATGTTTTGAACAAACTGCTCTGTACCATTCCTGAAGGTCTGCAGCCATTGCAGCCATTCATTGATCAGCTACAGCTTCATCAATTTGTTGCTAATCAATCATTGGAGGAGAGTGGACGTGAACGTGTCCGCAAGCAGGAGAATGTTCCTTGTATTGTGCAGCCAGGCAGTAATGCGGACGACGGGCAGGTCGAGGCCAAAGGATTGGACAGAGACAGCTCGCATCCGTTTTGGTGTGCTCAGAATCCTTTTTCTGCAAAAGTCCTTGAAGCTGGTTGGCTAACTGATGAAAAGGCTTCTCAGGAATCTCTGGAGGAGACTTTTGAGTGGGGCCAGAGCAAACGAGTTGTTTATTGCCGCCTTTCTCTGCAAGACTCCAACATCTCCTACAACCCCGGCGACAGCCTTGGCATTCTTGCACCAAACCCACCCTATGCAGTCGCGATTATCTTGCGTAGATTAAATGAAGCTCTTCTAGCAGCGGGTGAGAAAGACTTGCTGTCTGGTGAAGACACTCGAGTGTTGCTGCCTGGGCACTCTAAACCACAATCCTTGCACGACGTCTTGGCCTATTCATATGATCTTATGTCTGTGCCAAAGAAGACCACAATGAAAGGTCTTGCTCGCTTCTGTGTGGATGAGTCAGAGAGACGCGGATTGTTGGCTTTAGCAAGTCGTGAGGCTGAAAGCAAGCAGTTGTGGAGTCACTTCGTTGAGCAGCAGAGGATTGGTGTGGCTGAATTGCTGCTCTTGTTTCCCTCTTGTCTACCCACCCTTGCTCAGTTATTGGCACTCTTGCCACCTGCTGTGCCGCGGTACTATTCCATCGCATCCTCTCCGCTCAGCAATCCTCAGAGCGTCTCCATCGCTTTCTCCGTTGTGCGATACACTTGTGAGATAACTGATCCTCTTGGTCATCTTCAGGGAGCTATTCGCAGATCTGGTGTTGCGACATTGTATTTAGAACATAACCTTCGAGGATTGCTTCACCCGGAGCGCTACCCACAAGCCAGTGTGAATAGTGTTCGAGTCTTCCATCGACCCAGCACTTTCTTCCGCCTGCCTTGCAGTGCTGGTATTCCTCTTGTTCTTATTGGTCCAGGCACTGGTGTAGCGCCATTTCTTTCTTTTTTGGATCATCGTTCTCATCAACAGCGGCGCCGAAGCAATGAAGGATCTACTGGCTTGTGGCGCGGAGGATTTGAGCTTGACGATGAAGACCTTCCTGTTGAACGAAACTCTATCGAGAATTTCATTTCCTCACAAACTCCTGGACCGATTCATCTTTTCTACGGTTGTCGCAACCACGGCGACTTCTTGTTCAAAGAAGATTTGGAGCGCTATTCTGATTACGGCGTACTCACTTCCTTGGATGTGGCCATGTCTCGTTTGACTCCGGATAAGATCTATGTGACGCACAAGTTGCGGGAAAGAGGGTCAGAAATCGCAGACCTTGTTGTGAACAGAGGCGCTCATGTGTACATTTGTGGCGATGGAAACAAGATGGCCAAGGACGTCATAGCGGCATTGAAGGAAGCCGTGGCACAATTCAATGGATGTTCTGAGGAAAGTGCGGCGCAAATCGTCACAGAGATGCAGCAACGTCATCGCTTGTTGTTAGACATCTGGTCTGCATGACGAGCAGGCTTTGCAACGTTCTCTCTCTTGTGCATCTTTCCTTTATGAGCCACATTATAGTTGTTGAATGAAATATATACTTTTCTTTGTGTTGTGCAGACATCACTTTTGTCATCCAGTAGATTACAGACTCTTGTCCTCTCATAGGTTGTGGAGGTGAACGTGGTGGTGCTTTCATCTCAATTCCTCGTCATAGGCAGGCAGACTCTAGCTCAAGATATTGTCTTGCTTCTTGTGATCAATTAACAAGGAAATGAGATTTGGCACAACCTTCATGTTTCACTTTAAACCTTCTCACTTGTTAAGTCAGTCAACACTTCTTTTCCACCACTATCATCGTATTCATCATCAACTGCCAGTCATAGACAAACATCAAGACAGCCCAGCAGTCAGTCCATGTCACAGCATGTCTTAGCATCTGGTTAGTCAGTCAGTCAGTCAGTCAATAGCACTAACAGGTATCTGATGAAGAACTACTGGGTACTTTTACTACACTGTACAGTACATGTGCTGCATGTAGACTACTAGATGTACTGGTATGCTATGGTATGGTATAGTATAGTATGCTATGCTTATATTTATGGTTGTTGTGTGGAAATTGTTATCTGCGCGGGCCTCAGCCTCACCATCTCCAAGCAAAGAAGAAGTAAAACAAACAATTAGTATGAGTAGCAGAGTGAAAGGAGTCGATCCTTGTGAGAAGGACATGGAGGGCTATTTGAAGTGCGTGGAGAGTCAGAAGGATGGCCTCTCGGATGGCAACGAGTGCTTGAAAGAAGCTGAGCGATACAAGGCTTGTCGTGCTCTCAGCAAGAAGACGTCCACCACCGCGAAGACTGTCGCCAGTGAGGCCGTAGCCGCTAGATCATAGCTGCTTGTATGTAATTAGCGAATCATTGAAGAACCTCACTGACGTGGCCAGGCCAGTTCCACCAACCTGTCAAGTGACATCCTCCTCATAGCAATGCCCACGTCTCATTTCCTCATGACAACCTGACAATCTGATCTGTGCAGGGTCTTCCTTGTCTTGTTCCTCTTTGATGGCTGTGCTCTCACAACATCATATGGTTTGTAACCAGTTGAGTATTATTTACCACTAGTCTAGTATCATATCACAGTACTGGTATACCATATTAGAGTATGTTACAGTAGATATTAATAAACCAACAAGACCTGCGTCGTCCTATTAAGAAGAAAGAAAAGGATTGGGAAAGCATCGTCACCATCAGGTCGTAGCATCCTGTTCATACCGTGTCAGACCAAGAAGACAATAGGAACACATCAATCAAGCAATACAATAACAATCACCAAACATCAGTATTGCTGGTAGACAATTGAAACCAAAATATAACAAACAATCATAAAGGCAAACAATCTCAAAGTTGTTCACTTCAATTGGTCCAAACCCCATAGGAGGGGAAAGAAAAGATCCATCATAATAACCAATGGTATACAATATCTAATTTTGACTCGTTATATGTGTTCATAGTGTTTTCAAATGGAATTGAAGGATAGTCATTCAACTCCTCAGTGAAAGATCTCAAGTAGAATAAGTTGATCAGGCAGGTGCTCGCGCTGCAGAATTCTGTCTGGAATGAGAAGATGCTCTGCTACGACTGTTGCCACCTTGAGAGCCATTGTTGGGCACAATGCCGATAGCGGTGGATAGAAAGCCGAAGAGTTTGGAGCTTTTGCTGCTCTGTCTGCTGTTGCTCGCACTTTTGCCTCTTTTACGAGTCTTGTTTGCTAAACCAAAACAATGTCACAATCAGTTTACTCGTATTAACAACAACTATCACACAGCAAGAAGAAGTGGTTACCATTCACAACGTAGGCCTTCATGAACTTCTCTTGTTCCTCCTTCGAGAAGAACTGACGCTTCTGAACCACTAGTATGTAATAAGCCACCACACAAACCGTGAAGATCACCAAAGTGACTCCAAAGGCAGTATTGGTGTCTGTGTTGGAGACCAATCTCATAATGAACAGAAACATGAAGAAGGACATCGCGAAGACTGCGCCAGGAATACCAAACGGACTCTTGATGGATCTCTCCATGCTGGAGAATCGAGTGGAAAAGACCATGTAAGACACCATCAGAGGCTGATACATCAATGCATTCAGCAGTTGACCCATCTGTGTGTACATGTCATTGTACTTGTCGATGGTGTAGTAACCAACTAGCAACAGACCGAAGCAAAACACAGAACATGCGAACACTGCCATCGTAGGCTTACTACTACGGCCAATGTCGTCATCATCCTTCATACTCATGTTCTTTGCTGCTTCTTCAGAAGTGCCGCCAGGGACTACGGCTGTCGCTGCAGCTACAGGCTGACTGCTGTCCTTCACCTTCTGACCTTGACCCATCGCCAGAATAGGAGGAAGCAACCCAGAGCTCGCCATCGATCTCACTTGTCGAGCAGCGCAATACAAAAATCCTACACAACATCCCAGCGAGCTCGGCAGGGCGAACAATGTCACCAGCTGGTTGTCTGCACTCATCGAGAAGACTTTCCTCAGACCAATGTTATAGGCATAATCTTCTGTCATCAGTGCACTATCGTCATAATTGTAAGCAGATTGGGCTACAATCATGGAGAAGATCGCAATCACTGCCCAAGCTAACACACCCAATAAAGCCTTGGGAACCATATCGCCACCCTGAAGAAGAAAGCAACACCAACCATCAGGCAGAGAGAAAGCAAATGTGCATAAGTGAGCTATGAGTTATGGCGACATACTAGACGACAAGTCACCCACCTGCTCATCCATACAAGTACGTACTGCATCAAGAGCTGATAAAGTGTACACAGCATAGGGGAAAGCGTCAACGAATTCGCTGGGCTTCGAGTGCCAGCTAGACCCTTCAATGTTACTCACAGACCCTTTACTAGTCGCTCCGAAGATAAAGATCGCCTGAATCAGGAAGATACAGGAGCCTAGTAGACCAATGATCCACCACAGCATCTTCGTCTTGAAGTAGTGCACGAGATTGAAGCAAACCACGAAGGTCATCCAAATCAAAATCTGATGGTTCTCATCCAATCCACAGGCAATGGTGAAGATGTGTCCCAAGCGATAGATGTTAAATGTGGCATAGAGAATGTACTTGGCGGTCTCGAACATGCCGGCCACATAGCCCATGAAAGGTCCCAAGGCACAGCGAGAGTAGCCGTAGCACCCGCCAGAGAATGGCACGATAGAGACCAGCTCCACAAAGCTGTAGGTGAGGGCGGTGAAGGCGAGGATGTAGAGCATAACCACCACACCGAAGTGATACAGACCGTACTTTCCATATCCTGTTTTTACACAACCACAGAGCAATCAGAATGTGTTCGACAATAGATACCAGCGCAGTCGCCTACCTGACTGCCATTTAAAGGCTTGTCTCCCGCACATCACACAAACACCTAGAGACAGTCAGCAAGAATTTCGCAGGGCAGAATACCACAGAACAGCAGGCAACAGCAGAAGATAAGCCACACAGTCAAGTCACTGCCAGAATAAGAGAAAATGCCTCACCAAGAGCATAAATATAGAACAAGGTAGACTTGGAAGATTTCTTATCTTTTCTTTTCCCCATGACAGATAGCGAAGAAGGGTGGGGAAGCTAATATACTGTAGAAATGAATGATTTATAGACCAGATTGATATTGATATTGATGTCGGTAATGTTGATTGTGAGGGTGGAGTGAAGTTCCGTTGGATGGCCCACGGATGGAGTTAGGGTGTGTTTTGGGATTTGGACGTGTTTTGGGTTTTTGGGTGTTGTGTTTTCGGTTTTCGTATTTGGTTTGTGTCGTGTTCGGTGTTGGGCGGGGCGACGTCAACCTCTTGGGGGTGGCAAGCCAAGGTGATGATAACTGATAACAACAATTCTGATTCCATTTCATTTCATTTCGAACCTACTCGTTGGCTGCTCTCTAGAAGATGAACCACTTGCTGCATCTTATTATACTCTATTGCCTCTTGCAGCTTGCCTCTGCTTTCTCTTACTCCTCTATCCGTCTTCATTCTCATCTGTCCTTGTCAAGAAGTTGTTGGGCCAAGCAACATGCACAACAATCAGAGAAAAGGAATTCCTTGTTATGGTCTGCAGAGAAGGATGATGTGGATGAGTCAGTTAAGAAGATAGGTCTAGAAGCAACTCTTTTAAAGACTGCCACCCAGAAAGATGCAAAAGTGCGGCCCAAAGATCTGTTGGCCAAGTACGGCATCGCCTATTTAGCCACTTCCATCACATTGGCCATCTTCTCCTATGCCCTCTGCTATGTCCTTGTTGCCAATGGTGTCAATGTGCCTTCCTTGCTGGAGAAGGTAGGCATCAAGTCCACGGAGATGGTGTCCAACACGGGCACTGCCGCTATTGCCTACGCAGTGCATAAGGCGGCCTCGCCCATCCGCTTCCCTCCCACTGTCGTGCTCACACCCGTTGTAGCAAGATGGTTTGGCAAGAAAGATAAGAGTGAAGGTCGAGAAAGCAGCCCTTGATTTTGGACTGCACAGTTAATTAATTACTCGCAATGGTCTACTTAACTAAATCTGTAACTTCTTTACTTCACCACAGCGTTTCTTCCTTAACTTTCAACGAAGACTCTAAGTCGAATGCACCAGAAAGAGCACTAACATACTCGTCCCAGATGAAAATAAAACAATTTGGAAAGTAACTGCATGCTATGCTAGTATGTATATCCACGACGGAAGGTAGGGGGCACTCAAGTGCGCAATAGTTTCCACACAGCAAGCATCTTTGATCACTGTACAGGAGTGGAAACATACAGAAAGCGGATTTCATGACAATCAAAGCAAATGGCAGAGGATGACTATTCAAGGCAATACACATATCTTTCACCACAAGAGGAAGGCAGCGGCTTAGTCCATATGTGAATAAAGAAATTCAAACTTGGTGATCTTCTTCTCCGCATTCAATGTCATTGTCAAAGTTCCCAAAAAGTTTATCAAGCCCTCTGTTTGTATATATTCGCCCGTGCGCAACTTGGTGCTCTCGTTGATGGAGACGTAGTCGGAAACCTTTGCGATAACTGTGGGCTTGATGACATTCTTCGACTGAATGTAATGGCAAGCATTACCACCATACCTTGTTCCAGCCAAGGTGCTGTATTTGCGAGGAGGGTGAAGGAAGATGTTGAACTTATCCACTGTCTCAACTGCTCCTGCTGAGCCGCTCACACTGTTGCTGCTTCCTCCTCCTCCTTGAGTGGTCAAAGAAAGGGAAGAAGCACTATGACTCTCTGTTGAAGCATTCTCCAAAGATCGTTTACGAGAGCTCCGCTGCTGCGCCTTGGCGACCAAAGCTTGCACAGACTGCGCATCATTGACGCTCTTGGGCTTCGCACTGCCCCCTCCCACTGCTGCAGCAGAAGACGAGCTGCCAGAAGTGCTGGTAAAGTCAAATCCTTCAGGAGGTTCCAAAATAGCCCCCTCCATAGCTATGGAATAGAGCTTGGTGCCAGTAAACGAAAACGAGCTGACCAAGAAACTGGCATCATTGCGATTATCTTCCGTTGGCTTTCGAATTCGCAACTTGGTCTCAAGAATGACCATGAGGCAATCAGGTATAGTAACAAAGATATTGCACCAATAGTGATGAATAGTCAGGCTGCCATGCACTTCAATATAGCGCGGGATGAAGGGATTATCATTGACCACGCATCGCTGGATCATGACACAATCAGGAGTGCAATAAGACTGAATAAACTGCAAGAGCTTTTGTGGATCACTGGAATTGTAAGCATCTTCGAATAGCTTGGCGTAGGTACGGCGCTCGTCGTTCTTGGACAGCATGAGTTTCTTCTTGCTGCCGTCTGCGGGCCGATAAGACTCCATCAGTCGCCTGAGTGGCATCGTAAGAGATGGCGAGAGAAGAGCAAAGCTAAGGAGCAAGAGTACTCACCCGTCGTTAGGATCAGTCAGAGAGGCGAGATAGATCTCGTGTTCGGTGAAATGAGAGTCATCTGCACAGGCCCAGCACAACACCATCACCAGCAGCATATTTCAATAATCCACAAGAAATATTCAGGACAAAAATAAACGACAAATTTAGCACGAAAATTTTGGCAGGGAGAGTGTGTAGGAGAAACCTACCATTGACATCCCAAAGCAAGAAATCGTCCAAAGAAAAGATATCATCCATCGTTTCCAATGGTCCTGGTAAAGACTATCAGACAAGTAAAAGAGAGATAAGGGTAAGAACCTATTAACAGGCCTCGTAATAGAGCTGGTGTGCTTGTTGAGGAGGAAGAAGAAAGGCTCTGGGGTCTGTCCGTCTGTCTGAATTGCGAAGCGGAAGTCCAAGTCACGTTACACTGTGAGTGGGTGTGTGTGCGTGTGTGTCTTCCGCTGCTGTCCGGCAGAGCAGACGGCAGGCAGTGCACAGCCAGCAGAGAGCACACCGCCCAACAGAGCAGAGGGAGCTGCTCGGAGTTTGGGAGATCCGGATGTTCGCATATTCGCTTTCTCGTCACCATGAAGTACAGCAGTAGTAAAAGTCTAGCAGCAGTAATTGCTTAGACTCTGTAAGGTTACAGTGTGCTACGAGGAGCTTGATGCTTCGTTCATTAGTCCATCTAGACTGGACTTAGACTAGCTAGTTCTCAATATCATGCCATGATCATCAATACATCAACATCATTATTATGTCATAGCTTCTCATCGTTTCTTATTAACGCTTGTAGCCATTAACCTCCTCTTCCCTCTATTGCTCCCTTGGCCCTCAGCAGAGCTTTAATGTCTTCTGTCTTAGCAACATCCAGAGGAGTGTCTCCATCCTAACCAACAACAATCACAAGATACAAGACAACATAAGACATAACACATAAGACAGAGAGCATGACAAGGATAGAGTCAATTATACCAACAATACACTCTGTCAAGATAAGCATCTTCTGACATACACCAGACTATATTATACTAGACACTACATAAGCTGTACTGCATGTAGGCACACTTACAATATCAGCCTTGTTCACATCCACCCTTGGATCAAGCAATAGCATCTGAACTATTTCAACATATCCTTTGTAACATGCAGCATGCAAAGGTGTCCATCCATGCTAGTCAACCACAGTCAGATGGATTAGCTATAACAATAATGATGACATTGTGTGGGAGAAAGAATAGGCATACTTACCTCAGTAGTCTTGTTTACATCTACCCGCTCATCATGTAGCAAGACTTCAACAACGTCAACATAACCATTACCACATGCAGTAAACAATGGTGTGGTTCCATTCTATTCAACCATAACAACATACACCATTATATAATATAGTATTGGTGAGGAACAATAATACCGTACATGTACATGTACATACATCTAGTCATACTGACATATACACAGTACCACAGTCACACTTCATATCCATGGATATCTACCGTACTAAACGAACACTTTAGACCACACAATATCCCATCACTACTCCTCTGCTATATATAAAACAACCTACACTTCAACCATACACGACAGCCACTCTTACCTTAGCAGCCATGTTTACATCTATCCGGAGAGCGGCTAAGAACAGTATCACAACTTCTACATTCCCATTTATTCTGCACGCACCATGTAAAGGAGTACTTCCATCCTGATCAAAGCCAGCCACCAACAATGGTATTAGCATGTTGTAATAACAACATTGTAGCAATAATGCATCTAGTCATACTAGTCTAACAAACACACAATAACACCTTCACATGCTAGATGCCAACTAGTCTAACCAGCAACATCTTACAAAACTATCATACCATATAACAAATCACACAGTACATACACTGACAATACTCACACGTTAACACCCTTCCCAGTATACAACATTATAACCACTACATATAAGCACTACGGCTAGTACGGTATATACAGTATAAACAATTATAGACACACTCTTTCAATACAAACATCATCGTTAGTAGTTGTTGAAAGGTTTGCATGCTCACCTCATGGTCCACAGCATTGACATCTATTGATGGATGAAGTAACAACAACCTTACCATCTCCACTTTACCCTTCACAGCTGACATATGCAGCGCTGTCATACCCTACAGACCATTATTAGACATTCACCACATCATATCACCCCTATTAGAATAACCAGCAACGTAGTTGAGTTATACACAGATATCCCTCCCGCCTACATGATAACAACAACAATAGCAAGCATCATCCTTGCTATCTGGTTTAGTTAGCATCATACACACCACCATAACACATCTTGTGACTAACGCATGAAAGAAAGAAACACAGATGAGACGTAACAAACACATCATATATTATATCTATCATATACCAGACTCAAATCAATATTAGTATCTCATAGCAATAATACCCACTACTCCAACCACTACTCGGGTAGCCTATACTATACAATGTTGTGCTACACAAGACCACACTTACAATATCAGTCTTGTTCACATCCACCCTTGCATCAAGTACCAAAGCCTTCATCATTTCAAAGTGATCACGGTAACATGCAGCATGCAAGGGTGTCCATCCGTTCTAGTCAAACACAGTCACACATGTTAGCTATAAAGATAATAATAATGATATTGTAATCACTCTATATCTGCTCATACTAACATATACTAACACTAACACTTTCATCTACTTTAATCAAACACCTACACTAACTTATAACATACAAACCATCATAACAGAATAACTATTATACTGTACATCTACTCATACTAACATATACTATACATTAACATATTCATCTGCTTTACACCTACACTAACACTAACTTATAACATATACACCATCATAACAGACTAACTAGTATACTGTATAGATATCTACTCATAGTAACATATACTATACATTAACATATTCATCTGCTTTACACCCACACAAACACTAATACTAACTTATAACATACTACATATCATTATTGTGACATACTATACTATACAGTGCAAGACTACTACAGTGTAAGATAGAAGAAATGATAGCCATACTTACAAGAGCAGTCCTGTTCACATCAGCCCTTTTATCGGCCAATAAGACCTTGACAACTTCAACATGACCTCTGCTACATGCAGCATGCAACGGCGTCCATTCACTCTAGTCAAACACAGTCACATATGTATTAGCTGTCACAATAATAATAATGACATTGTAATATTCTATATCTGATCATACTAACATATGCTAATAATACTAACACCTTCACCTACTTTATATCTACTACACATACACTAACTTATAACATATACAGCATCATAACAGGCTAACTATTAGATTGTATAGCTATCTACTTATAGTAACATATACTATACATTAACATATTCATCTGCTTTACACCTACACTAACACTAACTTATAACATACTACATATCATAACAGACTAACTATTATACTGTATAGATATATACTCATACTAACATATACTGTACATTAACATATTCATCTGCTTTACACCTACACTAACACTAACTTATAACATATACACCATCATAACAGACTAACTAGTATACTGTATAGATATCTACTCATAGTAACATATACTATACATTAACATATTCATCTGCTTTACACCTACACTAACACTAACTTATAACATACTACATATCATAACTGTGACATACTATACTATACAGTACAAGACTACCACCATGTAAGGTAGAAGAAAGGATTGCCAATCTTACATTATCGGTCTTGTTTACATCCACCCGAGCATCAAGCAATAAAACCTTAAACACTTCAAAGTGATCACGGTAGCATGCAGCATGCAAGGGTGTCCATCCATCCTAGTCAAACACAGTCACACAGATTAGCTATAATAACAATAATGATGATATTGTAATCATTCTATATCTGCTCATACTAACATGTGCAAACACTAACACCTTCACCTTCTTTAATCAAACACCAACACTAACGTATAATATATAAACCATCATGACAGACTAACTATTCTATTCTATTCTAGTATGCTCATATTAACAGATGCGCATTACCATATTCATGCTAGACGCAAGAAAGAATAACCGCACTTACAATAGTAACCTTGTTCACGTCCACCCGATCATTAAGTAACAAGACTTTAACCACTTCAACATGGTCATAGTAGCAAGCAATATACAAGGGTGTCCATTCGATCTACAAACACAGGCACATATACACACATCACAAACTACATTAGTACCAATCGCTGCACCGACAGCTAACATGCACTGTATTCATACACACCATAACGCACTCACATGCTACAGTATATGCCTACTGGTCTACACCAGCAACATATTGTAACACCTCTCCCATGTATGCTATATTACTATGCTAGCCCACAGACATAGCAGTTAGTGGTAATAGCAGCCTATGCACAACACTAACTTCACCAATTCTATACCTACACCAACTCCTGCTAACTTACCAGCAACATCTTACAAAACTATCATACCATATAACAAATCACACAGTACATACACTGACAATACTCACACGTTAACACCCTTCCCAGTATACAACATTATAACCACTACATATAAGCACTACGGCTAGTACGGTATATACAGTATAAACAATTATAGACACACTCTTTCAATACAAACATCATCGTTAGTAGTTGTTGAAAGGTTTGCATGCTCACCTCATGGTCCACAGCATTGACATCTATTGATGGATGAAGTAACAACAACCTTACCATCTCCACTTTACCCTTCACAGCTGACATATGCAGCGCTGTCATACCCTACAGACCATCATTAGGCATTCACCACATCATATCACCCCTATTAGAATAGACAGCAGGCTATACTCAGCACTTTACCTTGATTTCTTCGCTATCTGCATTCATTGTGAAGTTCTCATTGACTAGTAATACAGGGATTCTATGAATTGCATTGTAAGTCTCCAGTGTTTTAAATACAGTCAATATATCTCCAGACTCAATCATTTGCTGCCAATTAGTGGAGCAATTCTGAAGTAGAACTGCGATCTGACCGTCTGGTGACTGAGACAAGAAAATGCCATTTGGAGCCAGAGCTCTCTCTAAACCTAACCCAACTTCTCTTGCTGCTGCTTCTTCCTCGTAAGGGATAGCACAGACATCTTCTTCCTCCACCTCAGCGAGATGATCTTCTCTCTCTTCTTGTATTCTTCTCACTTCTTCAGTCTTTCTCTTCTTTTCTTCCTCTTCTGTATCTTGCATGATGTCTGAGTTTGCCTGTGCTTTTAATAAGATAATCCAAGCATGAGGTAGAATAGGTTTGCTCTTCTATGACGTTCTTCAATAGTTCTGGCAGATGTTTTCTGAGGTGAGGTGAGGTGAGTGAGGATGTTCTTCAATAGTTCTGTCTTCTTCTGTCTCTGTCTCTGTCTTTGTTGTTGTTGTCTGTGCTGTGAGATCAGCAGAGATTGGATTTGATTTGATTGTGTTGCAATGCTCTGTTGGAGGAAATACCGCGCATGGCAATAATATCCACACAACTTTTGTTTGCAATATGATGGTGGTAGTAGCTACAGTAATTTCAATAATAAACATGAAGGAGAAATCATCTTTCATCATTTTGTCAAGGACATTCAGACTTTCTCTCTCGAATTGTTTTGATTTGATTTGATTCGATTCGATTCGATTCGGCGAAAATCGATCTAATGATGAAGGGTGAAAAGGAAAATCCGAATTATACGCTAAAATCGACTAAAACCATACTCTGGGGTCTGAAATGTTTGGATTCATTCTTAACGGCTATTTCAAATCACGCGATCGTATCCTTTGCAGTGCCATTCTTTCCTATCGCTTCAGCACGCCTAATCACTTTGTAACACAGTCCAGTAGGTGGTAATATAGTTAGCAAAAAGTATTACACTATAGTAAAGCTTATTGAGTGAAGCTCAGATACAGAAGAGAAAATCAAAATGAAGTGTTGTTGGGTCTTGACCATGCTTCAAACATTGCCCACACCAAAGAATGAATCATCATCGCACGCGAAGAAGAGACGAGATCTTGCACTTTCATCTTGGCATTCCCACAGTCATTCTTCGGGCACCACCAAGAAGCGCACCCTTTTTGGTAGCCTCCTTAGGCAGTTCAGCAGAGCCACCTGCTAGCGATCGGCTTCGGCTGCGATCCTTGAGACGAAGCTTTGGAGAGCGAGGAATGGTCGCTGGCTTGGGTGCCGCAACTTGCTTTGGAGCAAAAGGGTCAGTTCTCAAGATCTCACGAGCTTTGAAAACCAGACCGCCTTCTTCAACACTCTTTCTGCGCAGATCTTTGAGAGCTTTCTTCTCGGCGGCCTCGCGCTCACGAGTTACTTGCTCTACCAGCTTCTTCTGCTCGCTTTGCTTCTGAACAAGCTGTTCATCAAATTGATGACGTTTCTCCGCACGAAGATCACTAGCCAGCTGAACGTTTTGAGGCACAACAGGGGCACGGTTCTCGTCACGTGCAGCTTCCACAACTTTTGGCTCGTATGTGCTCTTGGGCAGAGGGCGAGCCTTAAAAGAAGCGCTTTCTTGGCTTCCCTCCTTCTCTTTCTGCATTTGGTGTCTGGCTTCAGCCTCTTCGTGCAGAGCAACGCTCATTAGTTCGAATGGCTGAGGAGCTGTGGAGGATCTGTCCGATGGTTTGGGCTGGAAGGTCTTGCTGAGGTCTGGCAAAGGCAAAGCTTTGACCTTGGCTCGTTCTCTTTCCATTTCTTCTTCTTGACGAAGATATTCCTGCATCATTTGTTGGTAATTTGCACCTCGCTCACTTGTATGAAGATGAAACTCTTCTGGGGTTGTCAGTTTCTGGAAGTCTTTCGTGCATTTCCTCCAAGCCTCAGCCTCTTCCTGCTTCTTTTGCTCCACTTCCTTGTGATGTGGCCTTTGTCTGCGCGCTGGAGCGCTGGATGCTCGCTCTCCTCCATGAAGCTTCGGAGAGACGGGAATGGTTGGCTGGAAGTTGAGTCGCGGGGTTGGAGCCTGTCTGGAAGGCTCTCGGATGAAGTCCGGCAGCGGCAATGCTTTGAACGATTGCGCAGAAGGCTCTTCTTCTGTTGCTGGCTTCTTATCTTTGAGCTCTGCAGCGCGGATCTCGAGCTGGAGGTGGAATTCTTGTGGCACTGTGAGGGGTTTGGCTTCCACTTTGGGCACACCCAACTCTCCATTGCTTTCGAAGATACGACGATCGATTTCTCTGGCCTTAAAGGAATGCCTCATGATTTCTTGCATCTCCTGTTCAATGCGCTCCTCATAGCTCAAAGGTCGCTCCTTGGATGCGGACATGCATCTCTGCTTGGTCTTCAGCACAGGACTGTGCGCTTCCGTCAACTTCTTCGCAGCGTGTTCAGGAACATAATGAGATCTGGGATCTTGGAAAAACTTTTGTGCAAGTTCTCCTGCGGTGAGAGAGGAAGAGCGATCGATTGCTGCTGTTGACTTCATTCGGCTATCCGTTGCGAATTGAAATGGCACAGGAATCGTTAGATGCGGACGAGGACTAGTCGTGGCCACTTTCTCCTCCTTTTTCTGGGGAGATCTCTTCAATACACTTGGAACCTTGGCGCCAAGACGGCCAGTAAGAGCACTCTTGGGTGCCTTGGGGATGGTGAGCTTCTTGACTGTTTGATGAGAAGAAGACGCGGCTTTGGACTGGAAGCCTTTTGCCTTCAGTCGAGAGTACATTTGCTGAGCCTTGGCGATCTTCTTCTTCTCATTGTTTCGCTCTTCTTCCAACTTGGCCAAGAGCAGATCTTCGCTGCTGAGCTGGTGCATGGAGGCGCGAGAGCTGCTTTTCATTCTCTTGTCAATGTTGAACTGCGGGGAGCTGGGCAGCGTGAGCGACTTGGTAGTTAGTCTAGGGGACTGAGAAGCAGCGGCTGCTGTCAGCTCATCGCCCTCTTGATGGTCGGAAGGCAATAGAACAGCTGACTGAGAGGTCAGAGGACAAGAAGACTTCTTAGAAGACGATCTCTTGGCCTTGCAGAGGCTTTTCTTCTTAGGAGAAGGTGTTGAAAACAGAGTCCCTAAAGAAGAGTCAGTGTGACTGAGGAGAGGGAGTTGAGAAGAGGAGAAGAAGAGAAGTTCACCTTCTCTGACTTCTTCTGCCTGCTGTTCCTGCTGGAATGATGATTGTTGATGTAGTTGTTGTTGTTGTTGCTGGTCTGCTAGATTGTCGGCATCTTCCAGCTCAGAGCCTTTGATAGGAAAAGCCTCTTCTGGAAGATTATTCTCGTTGTTGGTAACTTCTTCCATTCGTTGTGACACCAAATGCAATCAACAAGACTGTGAGAGTGGACGAGAAGAAGACCACAACAACAACAACAGCAACGGCTGACTGCTGCCAAGCCAACCAACGACTACTTTGCCGCCAGATGGCCAGATGCTAGATTGGCAGACTGCTAGATTGCCAAACAGCTAGCTGGATTTGACAGTTCATAGACTTTAGGATGGTGTCTGTGTGTGAGTGGAGTGCAATGAACCAAACCGTCTAGGTGGACATATTTGCCAGCGTTAACTACTGGTATTGGTTACAATGGGTAAATACAGCATCTGTTCAAAGGTATGTACAGTTTTGAAACAATGGTATGTTAACGTTCTTTAGGCCTGGGCCTTGGCTTTGGCTTTGGTTTTGACTTCGATTTCCCTCGTGATCGTTCCTTCACGAGTAATAAGGAGTCCACAGTGTCCTTGCCATCACAAGAAAACCGCGGTACATAACTATGCTGCTTGATTCGTTCTTCCTTGCACTTTTGAAAAAGTCGAACCAAACCAAAAGACTTTCTCTTTTGCAGTTCTTCAGCGAGCAGAGCGATCGCTCCTCCATTAGGGAACTGATGAAGTGCAGTGGGGATATGCACCATGCTGCGGTTGAAAGCATAGTAGCGATAACGTTCACCAGCCTCTCTGCCGTGGCGCTGCAATGTCAACCATTCCTCATGGGGAATTCTCCGCAGCACCTGGACCAGAGGATTCAGCAGCACTCCCTGCTCATAGTTTTGCCCTCCATCTTGCGCTTCAGCCAAGATGTCATAAACCAATTTACCAGAAGGGAGAACACCAAAAGCACTCTTTCTATCTCGATAGACCCGTAGAGACCGAGCGGCAGTGTAGTGGACAATGGACTGGGGGATCTGAATGCTGAAGAGGGAGTGATTCAAAGGACCACCAGTCTGATCGCTTAACGCCCACACAAGGTCATCCGACAAGACCACTGGAACACAGCCAAAGTTTAACACATCATACATACGCTTGGAGGACGGAGAGTCGCCAATGGGAATAGGACAGAACTTGGCCTGCAGGAACCCCAACTCTCTCTCTTCTTGATTGCTTCGGACTGGAGGGACAATATTGGAGATTCGACTGCTATTGGTGAGGATCTCTCGCAATGCTTGTCGCACTTCAACACATTCTCCATGCATCCCGCCTGCATAATACAGCAAGAAGCTGCGCTCTTCATGGAAAGATACCGTGAGCTTCCCACTGAATAGATCTGGATCTGTCGTGGGATAGGGCAGCATGATGTTCTTTTCCTTCGCACATACAGGATATTCCTGTACGAATTGTTTGGAATATTCCAAATGCAGGAAGATGGGACTGTGTAGATGACTCATGTAATGGAAGAATCCACGCATTCCTGTCTCATGACGCAGATTCGTGACAGGAGCAGGCATGACAATAATATGGTCCGCGCCTTGATGGCGATGCCAATAGTGATCAGTCACACCAAACACTTCCCTCCACTTGGCGGAGTCGTTCTTTTCCATCAAATCCAGCAGTGCATCTTCAGCTGGGGAAGGCGTGCGAAATCGATTTCCATATTCTTGCATAGCATAACGGAACTCTGCATCTCGAACAAGAGGTAGATAAAAGTAATCCGCTTGATCGGGTCGATGCACTCGTCCGCAGAAGGAAGTGAAGAAGTCGTAGACGATGTACTCCAAGGCGAACTGCTCCAGGATACACTTCCTGCAAACATGCAAGGTACCGTTCCGTCTAGCTTCTTCACTTATCCTAATCGCATTTAGAGTAGCAGGGATGGGGTACACGTAGACTGTGAAGCCATAGGCACACTGCTGCTGCTGCTGCTCTGATGGCTGAGGGAGCGACTGCTGCTGTAGAGGATTGATGCCAGAGAGGTTTCTGTCTTG
Source organism: Ochromonas danica (assembly GCA_015146655.1). Lineage (NCBI taxonomy): Eukaryota > Chrysophyceae > Chromulinales > Chromulinaceae > Ochromonas > Ochromonas danica. The sequence continues at coordinate 77,817 of VKHL01000040.1, read as the reverse complement.
CTGGACCAAGATCTCCAAGTCACTCTCAATCTGCTTCAAGCGAGTCAGCAGCCGCAGTCGTTCCTGTCGAAGTGCTTCAACGGAGGAGCGGCTGCCGGGGAGACTCTCTCTCTCACTCGAGTTACTCCCATAGTGATTCACATAGCGCTCAGTCAGAGAGTGGAAGCTGGTGGTGGCAGAGGCAGTGGCTGGACTGGTCAGTGTTGTTGTCATTGTTGTTGTAGATGAGGAAAGCAAAAGATTGCGAAGGAAGACAGTGAGACCAATCCCACAAAGAACACCAAATACTACAACCCATCCTCCCCCTCCTCCTCCTCTGTTACCACTGGTGGCTCCTCCATGTGGTACGATGGATTGTCGCATTTGTTTGATTCACCTCCAAAACAAACAGAACCGCCTCTCTCATTCCATGGAATTGTTCGTGGATTCCGTGCAATGAACGACTCTCATAATGATAATGACTTGTGAATCATGACAACCGTTCGTCAGCCTCCCAAACAGTTAAAGACACTACAGCAATACAAAGAGGAAGCTCTGAGTCGATTTCTTTCTGAAGGGAAGTCCAAGAGAAAAGATTTATTTCATCGTTTCCGACAAGGTCGAGTAGCTGCAGACGATGTGGTGCTCAAGTCGTGGATGCTGGGCGGTGAGTCGCCTGCTGTCTCCTCCCCAGTTTCCACAATAAGTCAGAAGGTTGACGGAGAGACATGCCGGCCCAGCATCGCAGACCATCTGCAGTGGGAAGACTTCCTCTGCTCGGACCACTACCAAGACCTGCTGCTGCAGATGGAGGAGGCGCTCTATGAGGAGATGGCTAACGAGGAGCTCATGCAAGGCTGTGACTTTGAGGATGAGAGCTTTATGGACTGCGACGAGGCCCAAGACCCCGAGGCTGTTCTCTGTCCTCTCTGCCTGTGAGTCTTTCCGTCTCTTTCTCCTTCCCATCGCCCCTTAATCGTGTTTCTCTGCCTGCTTTAGTCAACACTATCTGAGTTGGAATGCGGATGTGAAACAGCTCTCCTGCCCTTGTGGCGGGTGCTTTGACCTCTCGCAGAGGGGCTGGACTCCCACTGACTTCCGCAGCGCATTGGCCGAAGTCTTCGACAGGTGACGACCCAGTCACTCTCTCTCTCTCTGTGTCTGTCTCTTCTCATTTATGGTAATTTATTATCCTTGTGGTGGTCCAGACATGGTCGTCTTTGTGAGAGCAGTCTGCTGCGGTGCAGTGCTGTGGATGGCGCGAACAGTCTGTTGACTTTCTGTAGGCGATGTGGCTTCTGTCAGACTATCCTGTGACGTGATACCGAAGACAGCTGCTGTCTCTTCTCTGTTAATATTGAAGTTAATGTACAAAGAATGTTGAAGCTTGGCGTCAGATGTGAGTATAAAAGAATTCTTGCTTCTCAGTCCTGCTTAGTTGTGTCGAAAACAACTAGCAGAGATCAATTGCACTATTGTATTGAATCAAGTGTATAGCTTTCTAGCATTGCTTGCAATTCTCACTCTGAACTTTCTAACACGATGTACTGGAACAATGACAGCAAATGCGATATAGATCTCATTATACTATTCGTTGAATGAAATGAGTCCACGGCCCTGAGCAATCGGGTTGGTTCAGAGTTGCGCTTCAAGGAAGGAAACTCATTCCTCAAAGAGCAACACAGAACCAACCCGATTGCTCAGAGCCGTGGACTCTCTTGAAGTCACCTCGACAATTGTTTAGGTTTAGCTAATCCTAAATATTTAGAATTCTAGATGTCTGAGTATCTGGATGTCTGGATGTCTGGGTGTCTGGATCTCTCTCTGTTGTGTTTGTGTGGCGTGCTCTTCTTCTGCCACTCAAATTTCCCGCGCAAGGAAACATTCCACCGAGCTGCTGCTTGTGTTGGCTTGGCTATCGCAATCAATCAATCAATCCCGTCCGTCAAGATGCAGTTCATCCTCTTCTTAGCTTGCCTCTGCTTGTCCTTTGCCCAGTTAGGGGCTTGGAGGGTATGCCCAGCAGTTTCTTCGGTCATGCATCGCTGCCACTCATTGAGCCGAGGTTGGGCCTTGCAAAGCACCAATGAAGTCAGTCTGTCTCCTCAAGAGCTTGCATTGGACATTGGGGAATTTGAAGGCACAAAGTTCAACAAGCTGCAAACACTTGGAGGGGATTTGGGGAAGTTCCGCATTGAAACAGTCTTGCCCGCTGAGGCCCTCAAGAGCTACCTGGACGAGTACATGCAAGAGATGAAGCGAAGGAAGGTGTCCTTCCCTGGCTTCCGTCAGGGAAAGCTTCCTCCTGCTGCCATGGAGGGTGTGCGTAAGTACTTGGTTAGCTTCGGTCTGGAGACAATGATCGGCCAGCTCTGCAACAATAACAACATCCGAGTAAGCGCTTCTCCTGCCGCCCTGTGAGACTGTACTGTATAGTGACATGTTTGGTGGTTGTGGTGGTGGCAGATCACCAAGGAAGATGGCTCGGATGCTGCCTTTGGCGAGGACGCGTTCTTCCAAGAGATTGTGCTGCCTGACGCCCAGGGCCGCGACTTCAACACTCGACAGGCTGCCTGGAAGGAAGGCCAGGACTTCCCCTTCGTAGCCGAGTTCTTTGGAGCAACCTACGAGGACGAAAGTGAAGAAGTGATTGATACCGAAGAGGTGAATGAAGACAAGCAGCAGGAGGCTCAGGTCTAGACACATTGTATGCTGAAACACTGAGGAGGGTATTATCCACGAAAGCATACGAGTTTTCAGTTTTAAGTGCACAAATCTGTGCAACAGCTCCCTTCTCATACACTAGCAGGCCAAGAGGGAGAGGAAGGAAGGAGGAGGCTGGTCTCTAAAAGCTATTCTTGCGTACTCGCCCTCCGCCGCCGTCGAAGTCGTAGGGGGCACCATAGGCAGGTGGTGGATTGGCTGAAGGAACAGAAGCAAACTCATTAGCAGAAGAAATTTTGAGTAAATAGATCTGCAAGACTCACCTGCTCGTCGTCCAGCGGAGGGGTAGCCTCCGTTCATCTTTGGCGTGGCGTAGGTCGCACGGGCTGTAGCGGCAGCGCCAGTAGTTCCATGCGCACGATCAAAGGTATTTTGAATATATCCCGGTGGTAGCGGAGACCGCAGCTCTCTCCTCTTCTCGCCCAAGATACAAGGCGACTGCAAATAGCTGTTGGGTTGCACGGTCTTGCCAGAGATCCAAGGGTGATTGAGCGCCTGATCGGCTGAGAACCTTCTCTTTGGATCGATCTCAAGGAGATTATGTAGCAGATCCTTCGCAGAGGCGGAGAGCGAAGCCGCCCATTTAGGGAAACGTAGCGCGAACTTCTTTCTCGCGGCGGACTCGGAGGTAATGCGGCTGGAATCGTCATCGAAAGGCAAGCATCCACAGAGCAATACAAAAGCAATTACACCCAAAGCCCACATGTCGATGGCCTTATCGTAGGAATGGCGTTGCAACATCTCAGGCGCAAGGTAACCCTTCGTGCCCAGGAAAGAGCTCGCGACCTCGTCGAACATCACCTTCGCCAGGCCAAAGTCAATCAGTTTGATCTCAGCATCCGCACCCTTTCCCGTGAGCAGAAGATTCTCTGGTTTCAAATCACGATGGATGATATTCTGCGAGTGCATGTGTGCGACAGCTGAGGTGATCTTGCGCAGAATGATGGACGCCTCCTCCTCGCTCAGAGTGCCTTTCTCCACGACATAGTCGAAGAGCTCTCCGCCCTTCATCCACTCCATCACCATGTAGATGCGATCAGGAGATTCAAAGGTGTCTTCCAGCTTGATGATATTAGGATGATTTAATGCTTGAAGGACTTTGATTTCGACGTAAAACTGGTCCAGCAGGCCTGAGAACTTCATCTCCACTTGGCGTTTGTCGATGACCTTGCAGGCGAACTCCTTCCCGTCGTTCTTGCGAACGCAACGGTAGCACTTCGATGTGCTGCCTACGCCGATTTCTTCGCGTAACTCGTAGTTTTGGTGAAAAGCGGAGCGGCCGCTGAGGCTGTTGGAAGAATTGGCAGACTTCAAGCTGGCGTGACTGTCATTGGAACGCGCGCTATCTGGCTGGGTAGAAGGCAGTAAGGGAGAGATACCATTTGATCTCGTGTCTGGCACAGTGAGCAGCGGAGGGGCGGGGGTGGGGCCGGACTGAGAGGAAGGCATGGCGTTGAAGGACATGGTCTGAGTGCTTTCAGAACGAGTATCAAGAAGCACCTGCTCATATCGCTTCGAGGAGGATGAGTGTGGGTCTTCTCTATCGGGAATGGAGGTGTATTGTGCTTGGATAGGCAGCAAGCAGGCGGCCAGTGCGGAACAGCAATTGCCCATCCTCACTCACTTCGATCCTGGCAGAAAATATCAGAAAAAATACCTTTCAACACACAAGAGAAAGGAATCAAATTTCCAGCCTCCTATTCAGTGGCTAATAATCCCAGACAGAGGAAATAAATCTGGAAGTTGGAGGTAAACGAATCTCGTCTTCATACACAACAGCTGCTGGGGAGCTGCTGGGCCGCTTAGCTCGCCTCAGCCCACGCACCACAATAATAACTCACACTGCTTTCTCACTGTTTGATCGAGCAGTTTGATGGTATGATATTGCTCATGTCGAGGTTGTGGTCGATGGAGTAATTCCAAGTTATGCGGCAGAAGGAAGTCAATAATCAACAGGTCGAGGAGCCACAGAGAGTGAAGATTCTCCCTCATCACACACTATATACAGTATAGTATAGTGTGGACTACAGTGGTATAGTATACATATGTACTGTACTGTACTGTAGTGTATATACAGTATGTGCAAAATATATGCTATATGTATCGATAGGGATGCTCTGCATTAAATTACTTTATCAGAAATACCTTCTAGTTCTATGCATTAGTCAAAAACAAGAGCTTTAATCAAGCATTATTATGCCATCATGTCTACAACCACTACTGTGTACAATACTGTACAATACTGTAATACAGCTGCAGAGTATCTGGTATCGACCAATCAATGCCAACAAGGAAATGCGACATAAGAGGTTGTCTGATTCTCAACACTCGAGCAGACCCAATCGCTTTACTATTCTTTGCACATATCCCAAATCAAAGCCGCAATCCAGGTAGATCGCTCCAATAACAGCCTCTAGCACGTCTGCCAACACCTTCACAGCTGTTCCACGGGAATCATCATCGTCATTGTCATTGCCATACTCCTCGTCACTGCTGTCATCCAGAAGATACAAGTCATCCTCTTCCAATGCTTTGCTGCGGAAGTTCAGGTTGTTATGAAAGATGAACTTGTCCAAGCCCATTGTGGAGGCTATTTCGGCGAGGCGATGGTTATTGGTTCTCTTGGACTTCTCCACAGTCATCTGCCCTTCTTTCATCTCATCTTGTGCAGACAAATGGTTCACGACGATCATATCCAACACCGCATCGCCAAGAAATTCCAGGCGCTCATAGTTCACACTGCTGCCTGTTGACTTATGAACCAAAGCCTCGATAAGCAGCTGCGGATATCGAAACGTGTGATGGAACATCTTCTTAAGCTCTTTTGCCTGGTAGATCAGTTGCGAAGTGGGGAAGTCGTCGAGGATGTCTCGTTGAAACCTTTCTTTTGAACTTTCGATCGTATTCTTCAAGACGCCAACTGATGTCAAGAAGATGGAAGCCACTTCATCTGATTGCTCGGTAGAGAGATAGACCATGCCCAGCACAGCTTCAAAGAGATCTGCCAGAGTTTTCCTCCCCACCGACACTTCTTGGACAGAACCGTAAAGAGTCTTCATCTCCATCATTGTGGAGGTTGGGAAGCAGCGTTGAACATTGCTATTACGCAAGGAAGGAAGGGAGAAGTCGCAGGTTGGGGGTGGTACTAATACTTCTTCGAGACCTCGTGATAAAGGCAAGCCGCGCAGATACTTACTCAGACCCTCCTGCTGGCAGCGATCAGCCAAGAATACGTTATTAATGATTTCTGCTCGCTCTTTTGTCAGTGACTCTTGATCGCTGGAGCTTGATTGACAAAACAATGTCACTGAAGCCAAATACTTCAATACTGAATCGCCATAAAACTCCAGCGCCTCGTTGTTTTGATGCTCAAATGCCATCTTCGGTGTGATTGCTTCCAGCATCAAGGCAATATCATTTATCGCAGATTGATTGTTCTCGACTTTCCCTCTGACCCACTGGATTGCTTCTTCGGCTAGTAGAAGGCTCTTAACGCGGTGGGCTAGGCCTGGTAGCACTAGAGAGACAAAGTACCATTTAGCATTGCCCAGCAGCTGGCATCCCTCCAGGACTACTACGTGGTTCACATCAGCTTTTTCTTTAGCGGGACTGGGTTTGAGTAGATCGTTTAAGGAGAGTTTGCCGCTGACTGGGAGGCTATTGGCCAAGCGATAATTGGGATCTTTGCTGAGATGGTTGATCAGCGATGAGAACTGCATGTTGCGCTTGGCGAAATGCTCACGATAAGTGATATGTGAGTTTGGCATTTCATCACTTAGTCGTCTCTGCTGAGAAAGATTTTGATTGTGTTCCTTGCCACAATACAAGAGATTGCAACCAGTGGACGAGATCAACAAGTCGCCTTTGTTATGCACTTCTCTCATAGAGCAAGGTGTGACGGGAAAGAATTTTCTCGTCCGTATCGCTTTCTCCTTGTTTCTTGCTAAGACACAAAGATTGTAAACAAGGAGACGGGCTTCTTTTGCAGCAGAGATGAGATGCTTCCCGAAGCTTTTCGACGAGTTATTCGGCAGAGGGAAAGCGAAAAGAAAAGCCCCAACACTGCATTTTGAACACTTCAAATGTTTAATGGCGCAATCCATTGAGTTGCTCATGAAGCCATCCAGGCTGTCCGGGTCGTTCATTTCGTTGATTTGCAGGCAGAAGATGCTTTGATGGAAAAGAACCATCGCTTTGAACTCTATCCTTGTCAATGCATGTTTGCACGATTCATATTCTGTTATGGTCAGACATGCTATAATATCTTTGTCCAGGTTTTGGAAGAAGATCCTGGGGGCTTGCTCCATGATTTCGGCGGAAAGGGGTTGGACAAAGGCGAACCCTACGCTCTCCACAGCCTCGATCTGCTTCCGTGTCTTCCAAGACAAGCTATCCTTGGCGTCAATCTTGATGTCCACTCGAAAAACATACAAATATAATATTATTTGTTCATTGGTGATGGAAGCGCGGCCAGAGAGGATATCTGGAACAGATTTAATCTGCACATTGATCATATCCGGTACTCCAGATGAAGGAGATGAACAACCTTCATCCAGTCTGCCCAAGCTGTGCAATTCCCTCTCAGCTAAAACTGTAGCATGTCCTTTGGCCGAAATTTTGCTTCCTCTGTGGTCGCTAGTGAATGCGGAGAGATGTGCTTTCTCTGCTGGCAAAGTTAGTGTGTCCGTGAAAGACGAACCAATCTGTTCATAGAATGGTGGCCGAACATCTCTCGATCTCTCTGCCAAGGAATTGCAACAGTCATTCACAAGAAGGCCGATATCAGAAATAGCATTCACGGATGCTCTCGTGGTAGGCACTGTATAACAGTCTTCAGAGTCATCACTTCCACTGGAGAGGGAGTTGTCAGATGCAATGGAAAGCCAATCTTGCAGAACTCTTTCACTTTCACATTCTTGTTCCATGAATGTGATCAGATCTTTGTAAATGCTCTGACTCTGATATGGTTCAGATATGAAGCAAACGAACTGTGCGTCCTCAGCCCTCGCTCTGCCTCTGCGTTGTATGAATGACTTGACAGTCTTCGGAGAGTCGTAGTTTACGATTAGACTGCAAGACTTGACATCAATACCCTCTTCCACAACTTCCGTGGCAAAGAGGACGTTAGCTCTCCCTGTTTTGAGGTTGTCCAGGGCATTTCTCTGTTTCGTGGCAGAGTCCTCCCCAGTCATATTCACTGCAAGTATGGGAAATGCTTCTCTGCGAACCTCCCGCCAGACTTCACCAATTTGGTCGAATACTTTCTGTAAGATCTTCACCAAGAGCTGCATCTCGCAAAAGACAATGGCAGAGGTATCAGATGCAGCAGAACCTTTTGCAGATCTCGATAGCTGTCGGCTGTTCATGTTTGTGGAAATATTGGGTTTATCGGCAGATCTAAAAGGCTCGTAGAGAACTTCCAGCAATCGCAACACTTTTGGAGACAGGAGATGGTCTCCTATTGCTTCCCGAAGAAGAGCAGAAGATGGCGAGCCCAAATGGACTGCCAAAGGGCGAAGGGAAATGTTATTCTTGAGAGTATTAAGAAGCATCCAAAGCGACGCCATAAAAGTTGCTGTTGCTTGAGGAAGGAGATACGAGAAGTCTTCAAACTATACTCACAGTGGGTAGAATTATCTCCCACAGGTGGAAGAATGTGTAAGTGAGGATCTCACCTTATCGTATTGACGCGAGGAAAGCTCAGAGTCATCAAGTATTCTCTCAAGCACTACCCCCATTAGGTCATCCTTTGTCGGCTTCTCTTGGAAGTGTTCGATGTGAAATAGAAGGCGAAGATCCTCTCCAACCACTCCACGCACGATTTCGATTGCCAGCGATGCGAACACTTCCAGGAAGCAGCGCAACTGGTCATGCCAAAGAATAAACAGAGAAGGATCGTCTCTCGCTTCAGAAAATAGAGATGAGAGGTAATATGGAAAACATTGGCTGTCTATCTCTTTGATTTGTCGCTGTGCTATCACAGTCGTCATACTTCGTATAGCAGAAGCGCTGGATGTCTCTAAAGCATCCAACAAGGCGAGCAAACCACAATAGTAGCCTGTGGACCCAGTAACGTTCGCGATTCGGCCCACAAGATTCTCCAAGGCGGATAATTGGGCAATACGGCGGAATGTGGGATTCGGATTGCATTTCCTTCCACACAACTTAGAGCAGAGAAGGTCATATTCTTTAAAGTGAGTGCTCTCACCAGCATAGTGTAACGTATCTAACTCGATGCAGCGGCGCAGACAGCAAGACAAAGCCTTCAAGGTGGTATAATCTTTCTCTTCATACTCCTCAATGGAAGGCGTAGCGTATTTTCGATGCGCAGCTAGGCTTTGCGCAATTTGTGGAGGAGGAACAAAAAAATGCGCTCTGAGGCTATTCTCCAGCTGCGTGAAATCACTTCTGGCATCGCCTTTCTTTGAGTGCGTGGGCGATGCTGTCAAGCCTAGAATCAAAGGCTTTAATCCACGGTTGTGAATGAGCTCACACATGCGTGCCATGGGATGGTCTTTGGTGGCGTGATGGCACTCGTCAATGATGACCGTGTCCACAGCCTCAGCGGGGAAATCACTTCCTTCGAGCAGAAAGCGAAAGACTTCAGGGGTCATGCCCAAGACTTGGTAGTCCTCCAAGACACGCGTCCATTGGCTTTTTCTTTTAATCTCAACGGTCTTCACGGTCTCGGGGCAGTGCTTCTCGATGAATCCCAACTGCTGACTCAGCAGTGCTTTGGTGGGCGCGATGAAGACGATCACTTTCTTCCGTCCACCAGATTTTCGTGAGAGCCAGACACGATGGCCCACCAAATGGCAGGCAATCAGAGTTTTGCCTGTGCCAGTGGGCAAGAAGACAATGGTGTTCCTTTCTTTAGCTTGCTCAACGATGAGCTCTTGATACTTTCGAATACTCAGAGAAGAGTTGGACATTCTAATTGATTCTGATTGGACCAGTCTATGTACTTGTAGAGTCTGGACTAATTCCAGAGCAAATTCGTGAGAAAGGATACTCTTATGAGAAAAATCTCCAGATTTCAGAGTTTTCAATGCTGGTGAGGAGGGTTGTGGGTTGTGGGAAAGGTAGGAGGCGCTATCTCAGTAAAATGAAGTTAAAAGTCGTATCTGCCACTGTAGAAAGCAGCACAGGACAAGCGAGGTATCAAACACGATGAATGAATTGGTTAAGGCGGTGAGAAAGGACTTGGCACGAGGCTGTGCGCTCTTTCTCTCCAAGCATGACCTCCGCATGCAGACTTTCCTTGACTTGTGGCAAGCAAACCATCTCGACGAACTGCACGCTCTCTGCCCCAGTCGCTGGGAGGATTCGCACTTTCTGCAGTTGCTCTTCTTCGCCTGCCTTGACCAACTCCTCTGCGACCTCATCCCTCAAGATGAACTTGTGTCAGACGGTGAAGCTCGACTGGCTTTGTCCAACGGAGCACTCGTTCTGTCCCTCTACCTGCTGTATCTCACGCAGCGCTTCTCTGGCCGGCGCTGCGGACAACTTCAGCCAATCCGTGTGAACGCCCGGGCTGTACACCTGCTGGCTCTAGCTAGACGACGGATCCAGGACTGTTTAGGTTGGAAAGCAGCAGTTGACGCGGTTGATTGGATGGTTCGTACGGGCGCCTTCCAGCTCTGCGCCAATCCCTGGGCTGGTCAGCTGGAAATGACATCCAAGCAGCCTTTGAACGAGGTAGCCGGCAGCCATTGTCATTGTGAGCATTTCAAATCGTTGGGGTTCATGATGGATGAGGAGGAAGACCCTGAAGACGAGCGGGCTGTTCCTCCCATGCCAGTCCTTCTCTCGCAAGAAATTTTGGACAACCTGCGCAGTCGAAAGGACATCTTCCTCCAAGGCCGAGCACAACGGCAGCAGATGATACGAGAGAAGCAACGCCAACGGCTGCAACGACTTCTTGAACGGATTTACACTGCCAAGCATCGGCTGGCACCCTTCAACCTGAGTCAGTATCAAACCACGCGGCAATCTACACGCGCTGATTGTGCAACGATATTAGAATCAGCGAATACAAGTGATAGCAATGAGTCTGGGGAAGAAAGCAGACTTGCGTATGAGTTGGAAGGAAGGGGAGAGGGAGAAGAGGAAGGCGGCGGTGAAGCAGAGGAGCCGTTGTATCAGATGGAGTTGCTTGTGGCAAGTCTCGAAGATCAAGTAGATTCCATACTGAACCATCACCCCAACCCTAGTGTGACCGATGCTACTGATCGATCGATTGAGTTGGAGGACCTGGGAGATGAAGGTGAAGATGCTGACCTGTTAGCTGCGCGCCAACTTTTAGAGGAACTGGAAAGAGAAGTGGACTCAATCATGAATCCAACCGCCAAACGCCGCAAACGAGCAGGTCCAAGCACCGCACCTAAACGACGAACCGTAACGCGAGCGAAAAAGACCATCCCACAAAGCTCGGACGAAGGTTTGCAGGCTAGCGGCGGTGTCAAGAGGTCGCGGAGGAAAAGTGGACGAGCTGCGGGCTTAGAAGAGCTGCTGGGAGATTTGGAAGTTATGACACGTAATGTATTGAACTCAACGTCATAAATATGGAAGCACACTCACCCTAGAACCGCACTTTTACAATATTTGTAGCCAATAGTGGATTAAAATTAGTTCTTTTTCTTCACAGGCTATTGCATTCTTGTGAAGTAGTATCATAATCAATTGTTCGTTTGTGAATAGCTTGCTAAACATTAAAATCTGAAGGGGGTTGGTGAACCCCCTCAAATGGATTGTCCTATTGAGATGAATCCAATTGCCTGCTGTCGATGCAAAATGTTCTGAAGATTCGTGTGCAGCAAGTCGGAAGTGCTCAAATTTCGATATTCAACAGGAAATTTCCATGTGATTCAAGCAATCCAACACCAGAATATCCTAAGTTACTTCGAAATTTTGGCCGTTTCCATATTTCTGATGTTGAGTTTGGAGTGAAGGCAACTTTCAAGACGAAGTATTTATAGAACCAGTGAACTCTGCTAGTTAGCTTACACTAGGACTATTGGCCAGTACTGAACTGACTACATGACTACTATCTATCACACAAGACAAAACAAAGTAGCCCGACAAAATTGCATAAAGTTCCTTTCTACATAAAATAACTAACTGAAGACAACAGAGATAATATGGTGGCAATAAATGCAATGAGGAAACCCTCCTACCGCTTATACTCTGAATATCGTTATCTAATGACCGCGCTTCATGAAGACATTCAAATCCTTCTCCTTGTTCTCTGCGATATACTTCACGGTGGACTCGGGGAGCTCGAATTTTCCAGTGTCATTGTAACCAAAGATGTTGTACCTCTTCATCATCGAGTAAACGAAGACCTTGAAACAATCCTGGACAATCCACCAGAAGAGACAGTAGATCCAGATGAACGCCGCAAGACCATAAGGCTGTCTGCGACCCAAACCTTCCGTGGGAATTCCGTCGGTGTCATCATTGGGCCAAACACAAGCAATGACTGTCGAAGCTGTCAAAGCCAAAGAAGCTGCTCCCAACAAGAAGTATGATGGCATTCCCTTGAAAAACCAATCCTCACCCATGCGACAAGAGAACAGCGTCAAGAAATCAGAGATTGACACCTTCAGGTAAATAGAGCAGATAATTTGGCCATAAGACAAACCACCAATACCCCAACGCTGATACAAAGAATGATGAGTCCAAGAGTCCAGAGAGCAATATAGCAGAATCAACGATGATAAACAAGCCACGGCCGCCAAACAAGCTGAAATGAAGTACAACACTTTCAAATTCCACTTCTCAGGCATCTCACGAGGAACCACGTTATCGTAACCAATGGCAATCATTGTTCCATCGTTCAACACAGTGATAAGCATAAGCAAAATCACAGGCATGTGGAAGAACTCAGGCCACTCCTTGTCATCGGGGAAATCAGGATCGTCCTTCCAGTTGTCAGGCAGATAGTCACGAGGCTTGAAGGCGAACAAAGCAATGAAGAAGAAGATCAACAGCTGCAAAGTCGCGGCAATGCGATAGATCAAGAAGTTGCGGATACGAGCGAAAATGCGACGAGCAATGATGATACCATGCACAATCGTTGACAAACCAGGCTCCGTCAACACAATATCAGCCGCAGCACGAGCAGCATCTGTCGCTCCCTGCACTGCCACACCCACATCGGCTGCCTTCAAAGCTGGAGCATCGTTCACACCATCACCAGTCATACCCACCTTGTAGCCCAGATCACGCAAACATTCCACAATCAAATACTTGTGCTCAGGAAACACTTGAGCGAACCCGTCTGCTGCCAAACACATGTCTCCGAAGTCACGACCCAGATTTGCAGGCTTCTTCTTCGTCTCAGGATCCAGAGAAGGCAAACCTTGAGGGGACTTGATGTAGTCACCCATACCCAACACACGAGCTGTCTCCTTCGCAATCAAACCGTGATCTCCAGTGATCATCTTCACTTGGACTCCATATCGATTTGCATCTTCAATCGTCTGCCTTGTATCAGGACGAGGAGGATCAAGGAAAGTGAGCAACCCAAGGAAGGTCCACTTGCCGTCCTCAGTTCCCTTCGCCACTGCCAATGAACGAATACCACGAAGACCAAGCTCATGCACGTCATGCTCCACTGCCTGAGTGATCTCAGTAATTGCTTTCTTGTCTGTCATGGAGTGAGTGACCAAGTTGAGAATCACATGAGGTGCACCTTTCGTCGTCTTGAACACTTCTCGAGTTGTCAAATCACGAATAGTACCTTCCGTGCGCTTCACGATGGGGTCGAATGGCATGTAAGCCAGCTGCTCTACCGTATCCATTGATGGCATATCCACCGCTGTCAATGTCAAGGTATCCAATGCATCACGAGGAGGCTCCTTCCACTTCGCCGCCATCGCAGCATAACGAAGCAAAGAATACTGAGTCTCGCCCTTCACATAAATTGGAGTCTCTTCTTGGATAACCATCTTGTTCATCGTCAACGTACCCGTCTTATCGGAACACAGAATAGACATCGCTGCCATATCTTCAATCGCAGCCAAACGAGTCACGATAGCACCATGATGAGAAAGCTCTTTCGAACCCACAGCCAATGTTGTGGTTGTCACAATCTCAATAGCCAAAGGAATCGAAGCCACCAGAAGCACCACAGCGAAATCCAAAGCATCCACACCATTGCTTGTTTCAACGCACAAATAGATGAACACGATGGAGCAAAACACGATGGAAATCACTGTCAGCACAATCACAATCTCGATCAAAAGCTTCTGGAAGTTACTCTGCTCGTTGGTTTGAGCCAACAAAGCAGCCGTCTTGCCGAAAAACGTATTGGCTCCTGTGAACTCCACCGTCGCTTCCACCTCACCACGGACCACCGTGGAACCCATCTTAGCACTGGAGCCCTGGAACATTGCTACTGGAAGAGACTCGCCAGTAAGAGCTGCCTCATCCACTTCGATCTCACCCTGTTACCCAGCCATGCATACATCGCAACAACACACAGCAACACTCATTAACTTCCACTCCATACATCCACTTACTGTTCTTCAAGTCACTCCACTTACCTCATTCACACGACAATCTGCAGGCACTGCGCTGCCTGAAGCCAACAATACCAAATCGCCGGGAACCAATAAGGCCGCATCGATGTTCGAGAACTTCCCGTCTCTCTTCACCGTCGCCACAGGCTTCAGAGACTTCTTCAATGCAGCCACGGCATCACCAGCCTTCGTGATCTCGTAGAAACCGATAGTTGCATTGATGAACTGGATGGCTAAAAGCACAGCGAAATCGATGAAGTTCTGGATGCCACCTTCGATAATGACGGCACACCAAATCATAAGAGGCATGGGTTGCCATAACTGCGAAACAAAGATGTACCACTTGGGAATATTCTTCTCAGGTAACTCGTTGCGACCATATTGCTTCAGACGGTTCTCTGCCTCAGCGGAAGAAATACCGTAAGAGTACACAAAGGATCTTTCTCGGTCGGCAGCGACTTCTTCATCTTCACCACCATTCGCACCAGAAGCACGATGCTGAGAGTTGGCGAAAGACTTCAAAGCTGGATTGAGCTTCTTATCGTCTCCATTGTTATTGGCAGGTGGAGTTGCTCGGGTTGGTGCTGTCTCCGCACCAATGGTTTGTGGCCCTTGTTTGGAAAGGTCCACAGTGATCTCGACCTCTTCGTTGGTCTTCACAGATTTATAATTACTCGGACCACTCATGGTTGTTTGCTTTTATTAACACTATTATAATTTCTTTTTTTTAATTGTAAGTCTTAGCGTAGGATTTGGCAGGACAAACGTTGTTATCAATCGTGATAATTGATTGTGATTGTGAATGGAGACCTCGTCGTACCTCGTCGTCTTCGTTCTCTCTGCACTTCGTTGTCGTTAGTCAAACTTTGGCGTGACGAAAAAGGGGCGCTGGCAGCAGAGGTGCGAAGAGAAGGGGAAGTTAAAGAGGGAGAACTCCATAATTTCGTGGAAAAACTGCAAAAAGGAGATTTCGCCCACACTGCAGAACGCAGAGTGCAGAGCGTAGTGGCGCGCAGTCGTCAGAGAGGCCCGAGGGGGTGGCGCCAGGAATGGTCTGAGGGGTGGAGTGCACGCACGGAGCGGAACCCGCTGCGCCTCATCGCAAATCTGCCCATCTCAACGAGATGAAGAGATTGAAGATGATTCCCCGCAGCCGCGTGCTGTTGAAGAGAAGGTGAAGCTCAGTCTCACTCAGCCTGAATAGCACATTGAATAACGCCAACTTATGTCTGGGAAAATGCTTCTGATCGACACAGAGAAAGTTCAAGAAACAACATCATGCGGGGAAAGCGAAATTGCGTGAAAACGTTTATTGTCGATAACTATTATGCAATAGTATCCATTCAAATACATGGTCGAACTTTCAGCGATTTTAATGAAGTAGCCATTGAGAATTCTTCGAAAATGGTAAAAATGACAAACGACGCAGTTTCGGTTTCCCCGGGTGCATCAAACAAAGACTGAACGCTCCAAAACTATATTATCACAATGTTTGTATCAATCCGTTTTCGTCGTACACACATCACTCAACACGTAATGAAATGGACTACTCGAAATCATACCACTAAAACAGAAACTTAAGTGACAAGCTTGATCGTTAGCTTATACAGAGTCCAATGGTCAGTAACAAAACTGGCAAATAAACTACATGTGCTACATGGAAGATAGAAAAGCCTACAAAATTCAATTCAACCCATACCAAGTCATAAATAACACAGCCAATTTCATTAGGCAAATTTGACAATCTAATGACCGCGCTTCATGAAGACATTTAAATCCCTCTCCTTGTTCTCCGCGATATACTTCTGAGTTGACTCAGGGAGCTCGAATTTTCCAGTGTCATTGTAACCAAAGATGTTGTACCTCTTCATCATCGAGTAAACGAAGACCTTGAAACAATCCTGGACAATCCACCAGAAGAGACAGTAGATCCAGATGAACGCCGCAAGACCATAAGGCTGTCTGCGACCCAAACCTTCCGTGGGAATTCCGTCGGTGTCATCATTGGGCCAAACACAAGCAATGACTGTCGAAGCTGTCAAAGCCAAAGAAGCTGCTCCCAACAAGAAGTATGATGGCATTCCCTTGAAAAACCAATCCTCACCCATGCGACAAGAGAACAGCGTCAAGAAATCAGAGATTGACACCTTCAGGTAAATAGAGCAGATAATTTGGCCATAAGACAAACCACCAATACCCCAACGCTGATACAAAGAATGATGAGTCCAAGAGTCCAGAGAGCAATATAGCAGAATCAACGATGATAAACAAGCCACGGCCGCCAAACAAGCTGAAATGAAGTACAACACTTTCAAATTCCACTTCTCAGGCATCTCACGAGGAACCACGTTATCGTAACCAATGGCAATCATTGTTCCATCGTTCAACACAGTGATAAGCATAAGCAAAATCACAGGCATGTGGAAGAACTCAGGCCACTCCTTGTCATCGGGGAAATCAGGATCGTCCTTCCAGTTGTCAGGCAGATAGTCACGAGGCTTGAAGGCGAACAAAGCAATGAAGAAGAAGATCAACAGCTGCAAAGTCGCGGCAATGCGATAGATCAAGAAGTTGCGGATACGAGCGAAAATGCGACGAGCAATGATGATACCATGCACAATCGTTGACAAACCAGGCTCCGTCAACACAATATCAGCCGCAGCACGAGCAGCATCTGTCGCTCCCTGCACTGCCACACCCACATCGGCTGCCTTCAAAGCTGGAGCATCGTTCACACCATCACCAGTCATACCCACCTTGTAGCCCAGATCACGCAAACATTCCACAATCAAATACTTGTGCTCAGGAAACACTTGAGCGAACCCGTCTGCTGCCAAACACATGTCTCCGAAGTCACGACCCAGATTTGCAGGCTTCTTCTTCGTCTCAGGATCCAGAGAAGGCAAACCTTGAGGGGACTTGATGTAGTCACCCATACCCAACACACGAGCTGTCTCCTTCGCAATCAAACCGTGATCTCCAGTGATCATCTTCACTTGGACTCCATATCGATTTGCATCTTCAATCGTCTGCTTCGTATCAGCACGAGGAGGATCAAGGAAAGTGAGCATCCCAAGGAAGGTCCACTGACCATCCTCAGTTCCCTTCGCCACTGCCAATGAACGAATACCACGAAGACCAAGCTCATGCACGTCATGCTCCACTGCCTGAGTGATCTCAGTAATTGCTTTCTTGTCTGTCATGGAGTGAGTGACCAAGTTGAGAATCACATGAGGTGCACCTTTCGTCGTCTTGAACACTTCTCGAGTTGTCAAATCACGAATAGTACCTTCCGTGCGCTTCACGATGGGGTCGAATGGCATGTAAGCCAGCTGCTCTACCGTATCCATTGATGGCATATCCACCGCTGTCAATGTCAAGGTATCCAATGCATCACGAGGAGGCTCCTTCCACTTCGCCGCCATCGCAGCATAACGAAGCAAAGAATACTGAGTCTCGCCCTTCACATAAATTGGAGTCTCTTCTTGGATAACCATCTTGTTCATCGTCAACGTACCCGTCTTATCGGAACACAGAATAGACATCGCTGCCATATCTTCAATCGCAGCCAAACGAGTCACGATAGCACCATGATGAGAAAGCTCTTTCGAACCCACAGCCAATGTTGTGGTTGTCACAATCTCAATAGCCAAAGGAATCGAAGCCACCAGAAGCACCACAGCGAAATCCAAAGCATCCACACCATTGCTTGTTTCAACGCACAAATAGATGAACACGATGGAGCAAAACACGATGGAAATCACTGTCAGCACAATCACAATCTCGATCAAAAGCTTCTGGAAGTTACTCTGCTCGTTGGTTTGAGCCAACAAAGCAGCCGTCTTGCCGAAAAACGTATTGGCTCCTGTGAACTCCACCGTCGCTTCCACCTCACCACGGACCACCGTGGAACCCATCTTAGCACTGGAGCCCTGGAACATTGCTACTGGAAGAGACTCGCCAGTAAGAGCTGCCTCATCCACTTCGATCTCACCCTGTTACCCAGCCATGCATACATCGCAACAACACACAGCAACACTCATTAACTTCCACTCCATACATCCACTTACTGTTCTTCAAGTCACTCCACTTACCTCATTCACACGACAATCTGCAGGCACTGCGCTGCCTGAAGCCAACAATACCAAATCGCCGGGAACCAATAAGGCCGCATCGATGTTCGAGAACTTCCCGTCTCTCTTCACCGTCGCCACAGGCTTCAGAGACTTCTTCAATGCAGCCACGGCATCACCAGCCTTCGTGATCTCATAGAAACCGATAGAGGCATTGATGAACTGGATGGCTAAAAGCACAGCGAAATCGATGAAGTTTTCAATGCCGCCTTCGATAATGATTGCACACCAAATCATAAGAGGCATGGGTTGCCATAACTGCGAAACAAAGACATACCACTTGGGAATATTCTTCTCTGGTAACTCGTTGCGACCATATTGCTTCAGACGGTTCTCTGCCTCAGCGGAAGAAATACCGTAAGAGTACACAAAGGATCTTTCTCGGTCGGCAGCGACTTCTTCATCTTCACCACCATTCGCACCAGAAGCACGATGCTGAGAGTTGGCGAAAGACTTCAAAGCTGGATTGAGCTTCTTATCGTCTCCTTTTTTATTGGCAGGTGGAGTTGCTCGGGTGGGTGCTGAAACATTCTCTTCCGCACCAATGGTTTGTGGCCCTTGTTTGGAAAGGTCTACAGTGATCTCGACCTCTTCGTTGGTCGTCACAGATTTATAATTACTCGGACCACTCATGGCTTCAAATAGATACGGATGAATGAAGTGGTTGCTTTAAATTTTTCTGACTACGGTATATGTATGCGGACCTTTCTTCAACAGCGTGAATGATGGATTGATTGTGAAGGAGTTGGCGGCGGTGGTGAGCAGTGAGCGAGTGCAAGTGCCGTTTCTGTTGCCCACTGCTCGTTCTGTGTGAAGTTAAA
Source organism: Ochromonas danica (assembly GCA_015146655.1). Taxonomy (NCBI): domain Eukaryota; class Chrysophyceae; order Chromulinales; family Chromulinaceae; genus Ochromonas; species Ochromonas danica. The sequence continues at coordinate 58,635 of VKHL01000040.1, read as the reverse complement.
CGATTTTGATGAAGGTGCGTATGGCAAGCGAAAGCGGACAGCACAAAACGAACGCCTGTGCGCGCCAAATTTGGAAATGTGGCCCGCCAAAGCGGACAGCACAAAATCACGCGCCAAACTGCGTGTGCGCCAAAAACAAATTCGAAGAATGCACACCAAAAATTAAGGTGGGCGGCATTATCATCAGGAAACAAAGGTTGAAGCCACATTGACGCGATACCCGTACGTTTACTGCGCATAGGTGCTGATGGGATCATTCATCAGCATTTGAAGAGTGTTGATGAGCTCGATGGATGATGGTCGTCGTGCTCAAGAAGCTCATCCACCAGTTATGGCAGCAACTGTTGACGAACCCTATCTTTGTTTAACGGATCCAGAAGATGTGAAAGCTTTCCTGGATCAAAAGCGATTGCTAGACTATGATTGGGTCTCCATAGCGAAGATGTTAGGATGGCATCAGCGAACCCTCAGAAGATGGAGAAATGATTATAACTATGTGGATCCCAGGAAGACACTGGATGATATTGAGTTGGACGCGAAAGTCCTAACTATTGTGAATAACATGGATCAGATTGGGTCGGAGTATGTGTGGGGTGTATTAAAAGGTGAAGGATACTGTGTTACAAGGGAGAGAGTCCGTCAAAGTGTCTGTCGTGTAAATCCGGAAGGTATACAAATTCGTAAAGCAACCAGATTGCAAAGACGTGTCTACGCTGTGGATGGGCCAATGTATCTGTGGCACGTTGATAGCAATCACAAGTTAATCAAGTACAACTTGGTTATTCAGGGTTGCATCGATGGATTTTCCAGAACGATCATATACTTACGTTGCGCTGACAATAACCGAGCATCAACTGTGCTTGATATTTTCACTCATGCAGTGGAAGATATATGGGGATGTGTTCCCTATCGAATTCACGGTGGAGGAGAAAACATTCGTATTGCAGAGTATATGCAACAGAAGCGTCCCGACGTTCGTCGGCCATATATTGCAGGTCGCTCCGTGCACAACCAACGAATCGAGCGCTTGTGGCGGGATGTTACGGAAAAGGTGACATCCTTTTATGCCGATCTGTTAGAAGAATGCATAGGTGCTGATGGTATGATTCAACCTTTGAAGAGAAAGGTCGAGAACGGTTCCATCCTTTCTCTCCCGGCCATCGCTTGGACTGTCGTCCTCCTGCTTTGAATCTTCATTCTCAAGGTAAGTCAGTTAGTTAGTCAGTCTGCCAGTCATCCTCATCATCATCATGGAAACAACTAGTGTGATGGGGTGGTTCTAGTGCTAATCTCTTTCTCTTGTTGTGATTGTATTGTGATAGGTCAAGACACTTTACTTGCTCTTCTTTGACTACTTCTAAATTACAACTGTTTGGTCTGGACAAGGAGGAGGAGGGAATGGTTGTGGTAGTATTGAGACTGTACTGATGAGATGTTGTTATCTATAGTCATGAAGGTCATTTGTATGCTTTGCTTTAATGAGTAGCTACAACAAATTTTAGTCTTGGCTACACCAAGATGTTACTCTTATTAGTCAGGGCACCGTGAGTGACTGGGTAGGTAGTAAGCCACGCTACAGTAAGTAAACTAACTAGCAGGAGAGTCGGAAGAGGGAGTCGAGTAGTAAATGGAGAGAGATCCTAGGCGCAAAGCCAGAAGCACTACAATACCACCGCATAGCCATGGGTTAGATTAATTGGCAACGACTGGAAGAGAAAGAGGGAGGGGGTGAGGTTTGCCTCATATATAGGTTAGTCTTGATCATAGTCAGTCATAACCAGAGGAGGAGGAGGAGGAGGAGGAAGGCTGATGACTGACCTTGGATACGAAACACAGTCCAAAGCGTAATGCTAATGCCGCAGAAGAAGATAAGTAAGGAATATATTTCATTCACTTCCTCAAAGGAGTGCAAGCTATTACATAATCCACAATAATAGAAGACGATATGTTGGAAGGAGAGGAGAGCTCCACATCCTGCACGAAGACAAAGGCCAGTGTGGTGCAGATGCTGTAAGAAGAGACTCGCCCAGCAAGGATTGCAAGTGCGACACATTCGCTCCTCGATGACTGACAAGTCTTCATCAGATGGGAAGACTAACTCCAACAAGACAATCAAGCGGCTGTATATCTTTCTCGCAGAATCAAAAGGAGGAAGAGGACTCCATGAGAAGTACCACTCCCTCGTCCTCCTACTTGTCCAGACCAAACAATCATTGTCCTCGACTTGGACAGTTGTAGAAGTAGTCAAAGAGCAAGTAAAGTGCCTTGACCTATCACAATACAACCACAACAAGAGAAAGAGATTAGCATCAGCATTAGCACCACCCCATCACCACCCTACTATCACACTCGTTGTTTCCACGATGATAATGATAATGATGACTAACTAACTAACTGACTTACCTTGAGATAATGGAAAGAGACGCTCTCTTGACTACAACATTCAAAGTTCAGCTTCAATCTGTCTCCACTATACTTGACATACCAATCTTCTCCATGGACAGGAGGACGATAGTCGAAGCGATGGCCTGGAGAGAACGGATGGAATCGTTCTCGACCTTTCTCTTCAAAGGTTGAATCATACCATCAGCACCTATGCTTTCTTCAAATGAATTGGTAATTAGAAAGCATCAAAATGATCTTTCCTCTTTTTGATTTGGGTGCAGCCTTGATTTTGGCACCAAGCCTTGATTTTGGATTTGGCGCCCTGCATCTGGATTTTCTTTGGCTTGCCTCAGGATTTTGGCGCCGTTTTGTGCCATCCGCTTTCGCTTGCCATAGGGCCGCTGGGAAAGTGCCAAACTAAAAAGTCCGATTTCCAAAAAAAGTCCGTTCTAAAGTACAAAAGACAGCCACTTTTGTACTTTCGAAGGACTTTCTTTCGGTACCTTTAAAAGTGGCTAGGGTGCTTCTTTGCTTTATTATAAGTCAACCATGGACTGTCAGAGCAAGGATTTTGTCGGGGGAGGGGCTACAAGCCGCCTCCCCGTGAAAAAAGAAGGTGAAAACGAGGTGCCCTAGGACCACTCCTTTCTTCGAGAGAAACTGGCCTAGTGTTCGACTGGAGAAGACGTATATCACGCAATCGAGAGTCTGCCCACTGGGAAACATTGGTGGCACCGATCTCTGACTGGTAACAGGGCACTCGGATTCCTGTATGGTGAGAAGTTCCTTGGTGACACCCATCCAACGATAAACCATCCAATGGCTGACTATATGCAGGCCATCTTCAAGCCCCTCAAGAGCGACATCGAGGAAACGTTCAATACATTAGATGTGAAGTGCGTGGAAGCCCTGAAGACAATGCTAAAGTCTTCCAAGGCACAGCATCACAAGTCAACAACTATTATGGACCTTGTTGACGAAGCAGCAGTGGAGGCTGCCGGGAAAGAACGCTACTAGCTGTTGCGCTACTAGCTCACATCCTGGCAGCAGACCCCAAGTTCACCGCTCAACTGTTGAAGGCCTCGTCCTCCATCGACAAGGAGAACAGCATCGCTATGTATGATGAGGGCAAGACCCCTGTGGTGCAGCGGGATGACATGCTTCAGGAGCTTTCCGACATGGCAAACGAGGAAGCTCAATTGTACGTGAACCCTTTCACGCAGAGATGGCCAGAACTTGCATCGATGGACCCCAGTAAAGGCCAGCTTCACGGCAGTCAGCATTTCAATTGCCTGTGGAGAAAGTTCCAAAATCTTTGACAGAGTCTTGAGAAGAGTCTTAATTACTCCGGTCGGAACGAGGGCACTCCACCACCATCAAAGTGATGAGGGAACCAGCTTTAGTGGAAGCCATTTTTAAGACTGCGAAAGAGAAAGAGCCGGCGCGATTGAAGCTTATAGAAGTAATGGACGTGTCAGCAGAGGAGGACGCGAACAATAACGACCAATAAGATAAGGTTGAGGAGATTGGTATTCAATCACCCAAGCGCGTCAAGGGTTCTTCTACGCCTGGTTACAAATAATGTTGAAGACTTACTGTAGTCCAGTCTTCTTCTCGTAACATGAGATTTGTAGTATGTTCACGCTATCTTTTCATATTGTACATCATTTGTTCTTCTGTTACATTTTGTGCAAACAATGCTGATGGAATCACCACTGCACCACTTGTACCACGTACAAAAGGCATGTATGTAAATGTAAATGTATTGTGGTGTCTTCGGCTACGTAGCACCAGCAGCAAGGATGTTGAATGGTGGAATATTTGCATGTTGCGCTACACCTACAGGGCGAAGAGCGCTCCATATCATTCCCATAAAAGTGTTTCAGACGTTGGAGTGCTTAGACAGGCAAACAGGAGGCAAATAGGCAAACTATTTCATCGTCCAAGCAAGCAAACGCATCCAAGAAAGCAAACGCATCCAAGAAATCTAATGGGTCCTGAAACTCATCGATGTCTGCGCTGTCTTCGTCCATATTCTTCCAATGGTGAATGAATGTACTTTTACTTTTGTACTTTTGCGCAGAAACTGGAAATGGCGTGTAGCGGCCGCAGAGGAAAAGTGGCTGTAAAAGTGGACTTTAGTACTTTACTTTTGCAGAAAAACTGGACTTTCGACCTGCGTGTAGGACGTCAGGGGTGTAAAAACTGCGAGTGAAAGCAGGAAGCCGAGAAATCAAAACTTCATTTGGAACTGCTAGACCGCGTGCAAAAAGCAAAGTCAACAACAAATCCTAACAGAAACTTGTTACTTATTGAGCGATAACGAAACTAGCTACTGCAAATTGCAATCATATGCTCACATAAATCATAGTATATAGCCAGATAGAATAGGATAATTGAAATGGCTAATAGAAAACAAAAATAAACAACAACCTCGAATAGAGTTTTTAGCAAACCATCCATTATCTTCAATGAGTTCTCTTCATGAAGACGTTCATATCCTTCTCCTTGTTCTCCGCGATATACTTCTGAGTTGACTCAGGGAGCTCGAATTTTCCAGTGTCATTGTAGCCAAAGAGATTATACCTTTTCAGAAGCCAATAAATAAAGACCTTGAAACAATCCTGGACAATCCACCAGAAGAGACAGTAGATCCAGATGAACGCCGCAAGACCATAAGGCTGTCTGCGACCCAAACCTTCCGTGGGAATTCCGTCGGTGTCATCATTGGGCCAAACACAAGCAATGACTGTCGAAGCTGTCAAAGCCAAAGAAGCTGCTCCCAACAAGAAGTATGATGGCATTCCCTTGAAAAACCAATCCTCACCCATGCGACAAGAGAACAGCGTCAAGAAATCAGAGATTGACACCTTCAGGTAAATAGAGCAGATAATTTGGCCATAAGACAAACCACCAATACCCCAACGCTGATACAAAGAATGATGAGTCCAAGAGTCCAGAGAGCAATATAGCAGAATCAACGATGATAAACAAGCCACGGCCGCCAAACAAGCTGAAATGAAGTACAACACTTTCAAATTCCACTTCTCAGGCATCTCACGAGGAACCACGTTATCGTAACCAATGGCAATCATTGTTCCATCGTTCAACACAGTGATAAGCATAAGCAAAATCACAGGCATGTGGAAGAACTCAGGCCACTCCTTGTCATCGGGGAAATCAGGATCGTCCTTCCAGTTGTCAGGCAGATAGTCACGAGGCTTGAAGGCGAACAAAGCAATGAAGAAGAAGATCAACAGCTGCAAAGTCGCGGCAATGCGATAGATCAAGAAGTTGCGGATACGAGCGAAAATGCGACGAGCAATGATGATACCATGCACAATCGTTGACAAACCAGGCTCCGTCAACACAATATCAGCCGCAGCACGAGCAGCATCTGTCGCTCCCTGCACTGCCACACCCACATCGGCTGCCTTCAAAGCTGGAGCATCGTTCACACCATCACCAGTCATACCCACCTTGTAGCCCAGATCACGCAAACATTCCACAATCAAATACTTGTGCTCAGGAAACACTTGAGCGAACCCGTCTGCTGCCAAACACATGTCTCCGAAGTCACGACCCAGATTTGCAGGCTTCTTCTTCGTCTCAGGATCCAGAGAAGGCAAACCTTGAGGGGACTTGATGTAGTCACCCATACCCAACACACGAGCTGTCTCCTTCGCAATCAAACCGTGATCTCCAGTAATCATCTTCACTTGGACTCCATATCGATTTGCATCCTCAATCGTCTGCTTCGTATCAGGACGAGGAGGATCAAGGAAAGTGAGCATCCCAAGGAAGGTCCACTGACCATCCTCAGTTCCCTTCGCCACTGCCAATGAACGAATACCACGAAGACCAAGCTCATGCACGTCATGCTCCACTGCCTGAGTGATCTCAGTAATTGCTTTCTTGTCTGTCATGGAGTGAGTGACCAAGTTGAGAATCACATGAGGTGCACCTTTCGTCGTCTTGAACACTTCTCGAGTTGTCAAATCACGAATAGTACCTTCCGTGCGCTTCACGATGGGGTCGAATGGCATGTAAGCCAGCTGCTCTACCGTATCCATTGATGGCATATCCACCGCTGTCAATGTCAAGGTATCCAATGCATCACGAGGAGGCTCCTTCCACTTCGCCGCCATCGCAGCATAACGAAGCAAAGAATACTGAGTCTCGCCCTTCACATAAATTGGAGTCTCTTCTTGGATAACCATCTTGTTCATCGTCAACGTACCCGTCTTATCGGAACACAGAATAGACATCGCTGCCATATCTTCAATCGCAGCCAAACGAGTCACGATAGCACCATGATGAGAAAGCTCTTTCGAACCCACAGCCAATGTTGTGGTTGTCACAATCTCAATAGCCAAAGGAATCGAAGCCACCAGAAGCACCACAGCGAAATCCAAAGCATCCACACCATTGCTTGTTTCAACGCACAAATAGATGAACACGATGGAGCAAAACACGATGGAAATCACTGTCAGCACAATCACAATCTCGATCAAAAGCTTCTGGAAGTTACTCTGCTCGTTGGTTTGAGCCAACAAAGCAGCCGTCTTGCCGAAAAACGTATTGGCTCCTGTGAACTCCACCGTCGCTTCCACCTCACCACGGACCACCGTGGAACCCATCTTAGCACTGGAGCCCTGGAACATTGCTACTGGAAGAGACTCGCCAGTAAGAGCTGCCTCATCCACTTCGATCTCACCCTGTTACCCAGCCATGCATACATCGCAACAACACACAGCAACACTCATTAACTTCCACTCCATACATCCACTTACTGTTCTTCAAGTCACTCCACTTACCTCATTCACACGACAATCTGCAGGCACTGCGCTGCCTGAAGCCAACAATACCAAATCGCCGGGAACCAATAAGGCCGCATCGATGTTCGAGAACTTCCCGTCTCTCTTCACCGTCGCCACAGGCTTCAGAGACTTCTTCAATGCAGCCACGGCATCACCAGCCTTCGTGATCTCATAGAAACCGATAGAGGCATTGATGAACTGGATGGCTAAAAGCACAGCGAAATCGATGAAGTTCTGGATACCCGCTTCGATAATGACGGCACACCAAATCATAAGAGGCATGGGTTGCCATAACTGTGAAACAAAGATGTACCACTTGGGAATAACCTTCTCAGGTAACTCGTTGCGACCATATTGCTTCAGACGGTTCTCTGCTTCGGTACTTGAGATACCGTAAGAGTACACAAAGGAGCGCTGGCGATCCGCAGCGACTTCTTCATCTTCACCACCATTCGCACCAGAAGCACGATGCTGAGAGTTGGCAAAGGACTTCAAAGCTGGATTGAGCTTCTCGTCTCCTTTGTTATTGGGAGGCGGTGTTGCTCGGGTGGGTGCTGAAACATTCTGCTCCGCGCCAATGGTCTGTGGACCTTGTTTGGAAAGGTCCACAGTGATCTCGACCTCTTCGTTGGTCGTCACAGATTTATAATTACTCGGACCACTCATGGTTTCTTGGTTCGTGAAAAGTGAAAAGTAGACAAGGCTTTCGTTCAATGATCAAGACTGCACATTCAACTGCACAGCACAACAGTAGGCAGCAGTGAGTGTTCAATTGATTGTGGTGGTCAGGATCATCTGAACCGTCACCTGCGTGTCTGCTGTTCTATCTCTTGTTTACTCTTTACCAAACTTTGGTGTCCTTCATCCCAACCACAACGACAAGCACCACCGACAAAGGAGAGAAGAGCCGGTGTGCCCAACAAGAGGTAGCCATTCCATGGAAACGACATGGAATCCATATGCGTGATTTGGTCGGTTTTTGATTGACCATGATTTTTACATGTATATCGCGGATTTTCAATCTGAATTTATCTCCTCGCCTAGATCTCCAGTAAATGCAATCCTTTCTGTAGATGGGTCAAAAGTACTGCACCTCGTCGAAAACCATGCCGCCAATCTTGGACAAGCTGCGAGAATTGACGTTCTCGCAAGTTCGAGAAAAAGCGCATGAAATGGGTAAACGACAAACACAACGAGGAGGAGGAATGCAAGGTCTTTATTTCATCCATAGAAAGGATCTGCAAGAAGTTCTTCATCTGAGCGACGAGGAGATCTTCCATGTTTTCTCTTTGCTTTCTGTTGATGGGGAGAGAGTGCAACGTGTGGGCTGTCTTGACTTCTGGGGAGCTCTGGCCCTCGCGTCCATCGGACCTGGTGAAGAGAAGCTTTCTTTCTGTTGCCGGCTGATTGATACGAATCGTGACGAACATCTATCTTTGAACGAAGTGGTAATACTGTTGATTTGTGTCACTCGTGGATTGTCTCGTTTGAAGGGCTTCCAAATCATTCCCGAGGATATTTTGGACCGCATCGCCACACTTTCTTTTCATGAAGGGCGTAAGAAGCTGCGAATCGATGGAGAGATATCGATTACCTCCTTCATTTCCTTTGCTTTAGCTAACGACACCTGTCGAACATACCTTGCCACCATCGGAGCCAAAGTACCACCAGTAGACGCAGCATCAATGGTTGTCAAACACACTCATATTTTAAAAGAGCTCTCGCACGTGCGCTTTCGTATCGCCGAGACATTGCACAAGATCGAAGAGCAGCAGATGGTTCTGGCCGCTCACAGTAAGCGAGAGGGTGACTTGCCCTTGCTCAAACTCGCTGAAGTCACCCCTTCCATTGTGGATCCAAGCACTATGGGGACAATGAGTGAGGTGACGCACCCTCCTCCTCTGTCGATTGGTACTCCGTCGATCGGACTGCAATGCTCACACATTTTGGTGGATGAGCAGCTCTCTCTCCCCTCCTCCTTGGCGAGCTTTCCAGGTAGCACTGAAGAAGAACTGTTGCATTCTTTACCAAAATCTCATCCTGTTTGGAAGTATCTCGTTGAAGAAGATACGTGGAAGAACGAAATGTACAGAACAGAGGAGAACAATGCAGCGACCATTTTCCAGCAGTCCAGCAGTTTTATCAACAGTCTTTGCAGTAAGAAGTTTGAAGTAGAATTGAACAAGCACTGGATGAAGCTCCCACATGATGATGATGGCTTGGTCTGGTTGGACGAGGCTACATTGGTGGCTCTGTGTTGGCGTGTTGGTGTGCATTTGGCCTACAGCACTGCGCAAAAGTGTTTACAGACAATAGTCACGAATCAACTAAAGAAGTATAATTTTGATGAAGTACTTATGTGGTTGCGGTACCACTGGCGCTCTTCAGATTCGTGTTCTCATTCGCTGGCTCACGCTTTCCTTCTGCTTTGTCGTGGTTGGCAAGACTGGTTGAGCAGGCAGCAGGTATTATTCGACAAAACTATAGAAAAGCTCCTCTATCAGAGAAGGGTCCTTTCAGGTGAACGCTCTGATTTGTTCGATTTATTTCTTGAGTTAACACAATTTGCTTTGATCAGGATTGGTTCGCGAGGAAGAGCTAAGTCTTGCCAAAAAGCTTGCGGATTTTCGCTCATTGCTATCCAGACAGCCCTCTGTTTTGCATTGGCAATACCTCTTTAATGTGACGGCACTGCGTGAATTTAAAGCGAAGCTGAAGAAGGAAGGCAAGCAACAAGCAGTAAAGGAAGAGAAAGAAGATGATGGCGTGACTTGGAAGACTCGTTTTGCCATCACAGTCAGAGCAGTTCCTTTTACCAATATATCCACCAAACGTCCTGCCGACAGCAGTCGCATCAGGCTTTTGGAACATGAGGATGGTTTGCAAGAGCTTGAAATAAGCGAGGTGGAACAGCTTCAGCCCACTGACGTATTGGATTATTACAATGCTCTCAGCCAAAGACTCTACTACGAAGCGCAAGCAGCACTACTAAATTCTCTTGCTGGTGAAGATGAGAAAATGATCTCGCAACTGAAGAAAGTTGAAGAAAGTGGTCCGGCCACTTTTCAATCGGCGTGTTGGCTAGTTCTAGACTTGTTGCCAAGTAGTCATGAAGCTCAGGTCTATCTCCTTAGACAGGCAATCACAAATCTGATTCAAACGTTACCAGTGCATCTTCGAAGTGCTTTGTTCTCTCATTTCTATGTAGAAGTTTGTTCCATCAAAGACAAAACATCTGGTAAGGTGGAAAGCAAAAGCAAAAGAAGAAATTCAATGTTTGCCTCTTTAGACAAGCTGCTCGCAGAAAAAGTCCGACATGACAAGGTCATATTGGTAACCTTCTTGCACACTGAGGATCATTTTTACAACCTTGAACAGAAGCTCATTCTGTCGGATATCTTTCTTTCTCGAGGAGTTCTTAATGCTACCTTTCAGCTCAACCTAATCAACAGCTGGCATGAAATTTATTCGAAATCTATGGATTTTGTGCAATACGAAAGCAAGCTGTTTGGACCTCAAGAGAATGAGCTGGGAGACGAGCTAGCTAACCCTTTACAATTTGCAAAGCATGTGAGAAGCCGTAGGAAGGAGATTCAACGTATTCTGGATACCATGGGAGAGATATCGAGAGAAGAGTTGGGCAAGCACTGCCGTGATATAGGCGTCCTGGATAGCGGAAATCGTAAGGAAGTAATGAGCCGTTTGGCTGAAGCTCTCAAGGCTAAGCAAGAGTTGTTGGGTCATGGTGAGCTTTCCCTCTTCGGCAAAGATATCATTAGCCAAGCATTTGGTGGTGTGCGTCAGGACTTAGTGTATGATTTGCAGAGCAATAAAACGAGTCCTAACAAGTCCTTAGTCATAACGCATGCAAACAAACCTGTGGAACCAAGTTTAACGTTGTGGGAACTCAATCGCTTGCTGTACAGATCCAAGACAAGTACATTGTATGATAAGAAGGCCTATAAATCCTTCGTGGAGGAACAAGATCTTCTGGTGGATCGAGATCAACAATTAATGCTGCCTGGTCTATACCATTATTACGAAGCTAATGGTCAGCTGGCCGAAGACAATCGTCATTGGGGAATAGGAAGTCTTGATCATTTGCTCGCAGGCCAATTTGTTTTCGACGCTCAATTCGAGCCGCAGGCGTTTCTATCATTGTTGAATCTCATCGAATCTAAACCCATCTTCTTGCCAAAACTGTTCAAACTGGCGGCTTGGTTAGGAAGACTGAAAGAGCATCGACAGGAGGGAGAAGTTGATTGCATTAGCAAGCTGCTCGATCTCTTTCCCGACCTTTCCGAGTGGAATGAGATTAAGACTAAGTTAATCGCTTTCTTGAGAGATCCTGGGCGTGTCGCAGTTTGGCTAAATATGCTGGTAACATGGTGTAATAATGAGGAAATTGGTCCACTTATTAGTCTTCGTCGATATGTACAGAGTCTCATTCCTATTCTAATTGATCGATCTGACCATTCTTCAATCTTGAAAGAGTTGTTACGGCAGCAACAAGAGGTCCACGATAAGAGCATGATGGGAAAGAAAGACGACAATCCCAAGGAAGAATCAAACGGTGTGGAAAGTGAGCAGCAGAATGATGTAGAACAAGACAAGGATAATAGTCATAGAGAGCTTTCTTGTGACTTCGAAACAATGTTCGGAGAGTTTTATCTTCAGAAAGTGGAGGAACTTTTGACTCGAAAGTACAACCAATTATCACAAGCTCGTCAAAGCCGACTTGCCGAAGAAGCTGTTAAGAACGAAAACAACCGCAGGCTTAGTACGGTTAGTTCTGGAGCACATGGACGCAGTTCCTTGCGATCTTCTGTTTCGGGCGCTATCTCGCAAGCTGTTAATAGTGTATATCCAGGAACAGCCGCACCTTCATTGACTGCTGGCACATCTACTGCTGGTGGTGATAGAGGCAGTCCTTACAATCCGACAGTTGCCAGCAGTGCGCATGACACTCCTCATTCAACCATTTCCCCAATAGATCCATTGCAACCAGTTAACGAGCCCAGCCAACAAGAACAACCATTGGCGACCCAACAAGAAGATCCCGAAGAAATTGCACTTTTGCAAAGGTCTCTCCTCAATGTCAATGTTTCTATTTACCGGGAAACTGCTGAGATGATGCTCCCACTGCATCTCGATAAAGCTATAGCAAGTAAAGACCTCGAGAAATGGCGACAAGATATTATTCAAGATTTAGCTTTCTTGTCAAACATTCGCTCTGTGGAAGGATTATCATTGTCGTTGGATGAAAGTGTTGCCATTGATGACAAGCGCGCTAATCTCGAACAGCTGCTGGAAAAAGTGACAGCCATGCAAGAACGTAGTGAGTCCACAATTCCATGTCATGCCCTCGCTTGTTATGATGCCTTGAGACTCTTCGGGAAAGGAATAATGAGTATAGGTTGCGGCACGAAAGACTTCACTTTGAGAGCAGCTTGTGAAGGGGTAGATTGCTTTACTTGTTTGCCGCGAGGGATGGGCGAGGATAATTATATCGAAATGTTATTGGCAGAGAAGCAAGAGCGATTTGAAACGCGGAGGAAAGCTGCTTTAGCAGCGATTGAAAGGGAAAGACTGAGGCGGATGATGACTGCCGAGGATATTGAACGAATTAAACAAGCTAAACTGCGGAAAGAGCGGCTCTTCTATGAGGCACAAGACCGCCTCTTTTATGAAGAAGCGAAGCGGAAATTAGATGAAAGCAAGGAAGAGCGCAAAACAATGAGTGAACTTGGACAGATTGTGCGTCTGTTCGATCAGTATCTGAAGAAGAAAGAGAGCAGGTTAGCTGAAGGACTCGACACGATAGTCGCCAAGAACAACTTGGCCTGTGTCATGGTGGAGATCTACGGGGTTGAACATCCCCTTAGTGAATGTAAGCCACTGCTGTTGTTGCTGCTGCTTTGTCAACTAACGAGGCGGTGCTGACGTATTTCTAATGTTGTTTGAATTCAGCTGCTCCCTTTCACTTGCAAGAAGCGGCACAACTTCTCCCTCTCAGTGTGGATGACTTGGCCTCAGATGAGCCAACTGTTGGTGCTAATGCTGGTGGGAGTGTCATTATTTCCGACGCCGCCACTACTTCAGCACCTTCTGAAGAGAATAGCTCCACCACACAAGACCAAAGCGGTCAGCAATCTGCTGCAAATGGCCATGCATCTGCTATTTCCTTTGCGCCTGCAGTCTCTAATGCAGCTGTCAAAGCTCTCATTATCTTGAACTGCCTCGATTTGTTGCATCGCACAGAGAGTTTTACAGCTCTGCGCAATGCCACGGATATGAAGACACTGTTGGTTGACTGTCTTCGCTGTTTGAACGAGAAGGAAAAGGACAAACTATGTCACGGTGTGGTCCCCAACTTTTGTGGTGTCGCTGTATTCCATTCTTCTACTAACCACGGGCCGCTATTGCAAGCGATAGTGCAGGAATTGGCATTCTCTACGCAAGACTTCTCCTTGATTCAGCTGTTGCCCACTTCTTTGGCACATGGCTCAGCGAATGCTGCATTGGACAGCAGCGAGAAGGATGACGAGAAGCTGAGCGAGGAGATTGTGGAGGACGACCAGGGCAGTCTTTCCTTGCTGACCAAGTCTTCTGCTGAATTACGCAAAGAGAAGCGACAAAGATACGAGGAACAGCGACAAAAAGATATGAAACTACGTGCTGAAGTCTCCAAGCAACGACAGATGTTGTACGAGCTGATACAAACAGACAAGATCAGTGAGATCTTTGCAGCTCAGGCTGGGGTGGCCGAAGCTGCGGCCAAAGCTGGATGGGGAATTGACGAGGAAGCTGCCAAGGCTCTGGAGAAGGAACGAGATGAGTTCACGAAAATGGCGAGCGCCATGGCTGAGCACTCGCTGGAAAGAAGCAGCACAGCTCACGACAGCATCTTGTCCTCCCAGCTCTCCTCCAAACAACAGAGCAAAAGAAGTGTTAACAAGTGAGGGAGGAGGGGAGGGGAAGGGAGGGCTGTACTGTAGTGTATCTTTGTGAATAGTGTATCCCATGTTAGTGATTACAAAGTTAGGAGAAACATAGTCTATTTGAGGGTTGGCAATGTGTCGAATGTTACTGTAGTTCCATATGAAGTCATCTCTTCGTCTTTTAGTGAGAGATGGTGCAAGAGGACTGAGAAGACAGAGAGACGTTAGATTGCCGTTCTCCATGTCGATATCGCCCTCATTGGATGTCAGTGATCTCTGGCTCAGGTCTCTTCTCCAGCACTTTCTCAACGAGATCTTGGATGACCATTAACATCAAGAAGGTGTCTCCTGAGCATGCAGTCTCACATCAAGGTCTTGATGCTAAAATACGACGAAAGCCCCTCAAAATTGAGCAAAGCTATCATTAGCAGGTTTATATTTCTTCATCTCGTGCTTTATATTTGACTGTCAGGGCTCAGCCTGCCAAGTGGTGGGTTTTGTTCTGAAGGGTTTCGAGTTCAACATCCAGCTTATGCTTCATTTCGAATGGCTATACTTTTTACTTTATATCCTCAACATGAATCGCCAAAAGAGGATTCGCATGACCGCTGGCAACGCGGAGACTCATCAAAACATTATATTTCACACTCATATTCTCATTAATGACACGAAGACCAACATATTCATGTCAATCTAACGGAATTTTTTGTTTCGAGTGCGGGTTCAAACTTCACTTTTGAGACTTTCTGGCAGAGGAAAACCGATGACAAGAGATCTATTCCTGTCAATCTACAGCACGACCAAATAGTAATTACAAAATATTGAAAGAACATAACAGATTATGGGCTTGCTGGACTGTTTAAATGGTACTCGAAGCCAGTCATCAAAAATACGCAAGCACTTTCAATTGGAGTATTTTCTGATCTACTCTCTCGGTGAGTTTCATTTTCCTCGACATGTTGAAGCCTACAGCTTATTTCCGTTCTCTCCATATCGACTAATCTGTGATTGACATATCGTGACCAGGGATCAATATTCTTAATAGCAAGCAGACTATTATGTGGAGTGGAGGTATGAGCGTGTCTTCTTCGTTTTCTTGTTATTGTATATTGTGCTGCCTGCTCTTCTGACGTCAGACTCTTCTTCGTGTGTCATAATAATAGGCATGGCGCTACATGGCTTTTATCTTTACCTTATTGCTATGGGAGTATCTGCCGTGGCTTATCTCATGATGACCTGCTCTTTGAGCGAGATGGTCTCTATTGTTCCCTTCTCTGGCGGATGCTATGGTTACGTGCGTTGCACATTAGGCCCCACCGTCGGATATATCACCGGCGTGATGGAGGCGAGCAAGTACGTCATGTATTCAGCGGCAGTGGGTTATCTCGTGAGCGAAACGTTCTCGCTATCGTTTGATTTCGACAAGGACGTTTGGCTGCCAGTGATTTGGTTGGGCTTTTACATCCTCAGCTTTATCGTTCCAATGCTGGGCACAAAAGTCATCTGGTGGTGTTGGGGCGTACTAGCCATCGCTACCCTTTTTGTCCAACTTATCTTCATATTTGGATCGATAAAGCACGGCAAGATTCGAAATCTTGGTCCGCGATTCAACACCTTTGACGACAGTAGCCTCAGTTTCTTC
This sequence comes from Ochromonas danica, assembly GCA_015146655.1. Taxonomy (NCBI): domain Eukaryota; class Chrysophyceae; order Chromulinales; family Chromulinaceae; genus Ochromonas; species Ochromonas danica. The sequence goes on along the minus strand of VKHL01000040.1, from coordinate 42,847 downwards.
GAGATCTTTCCCTATGCTGCTCTGTTATTCACAGGTATCGACGATGTCCGCACCTGTGCAAGTGATCATGTAAGGCCATTATCTATTATCAATTGTGTTTTGGGAATGCTCTATTCTAATGATGAGTGTTCTCTTAGTCGAACAAGGTTGTGCCGTGGGCTATGGTTGTGGTTATCGTGAGCAGTAGTCTGGTTGCTTTGACTACTGTTGTCTGTGCTCGCATGTATGAAGTTAACTATATCAAGTTTGGATTGTACACTTTCCCCTATGACTTGGGATTGCAGATCACATTGGGTGAGAGTGTGAATGCCCGCTATCTCAGCTTCTTCTCTCTTCCTGCTCTACTTGGTGGTTTCTTGGCGATGACCTTTGCTGGTGGAAGACAAGTGTGTTCTATGGCGTGCTCTGGACTACTGCCTAAAGCACTGGCTATCGTTCAGAAGGAAGACGATGTGCTGCCATTGCACGGCCACAAGGAGAGTGTCATCAGCGCCTCGGAGAGAGAGTTTGTGGTTAAAGAGACCAAACCAATCTTGGCCATCGCTGCCACCTGTTTCGTGAGCTATTTCATTCTTCTTGGGACATACTACACTGCGGATGATTTCTTCTTGCGCATCTTAACCATGGCAGGCGTGCAGTCCTGCATTGAAACATTTCTTGCCATGGGAGCCTATCTGATCTTTGCCACGCGGTTCAGTGGGATGGATCGAGGATTTACTAGTCCCTTTGGAATGGGGGGTGCAGTGTTAGTGATGGGATTCACCACGATGATCCTCTTTAGCCTTTTCTATTATGGAGATATACAGAAAAAGAATGGACAAGGAATAGGCGAAGCTGCATTCTTTGGGGTGTGCATGGTCTACTACTATTTTGTCGCAAATAAGAGGCAGTTCTTCTCGAAAGAAGAGCAAGACAAGTTCATGAAAGCCTATATTGTTAATGGTGAGGACTCTTTGTAGCCTTTTCGCAGGTGTACCTTCTGTGTAATGAACTGAACGTTTTGTCCGTTTTAGCGAACAAGAAGCGCCGCGGAAGCACGACAAGCAAGAGCAGAAAGAGTGGCTTTCCTTCCAGTATTCTTAGCAGCATTATGAAACATGCTTTCTACAGAAATTCCGTTTTGCCGATTACTTCCACAAATTCAGCAGAAAATGGCCATGCTCATGCCGTTGCTGTGCAAGCTGCGCAGAACTTTGATATGGGTTTGAAAGGTAGCAAGCTAGCAGACAATAGCAACGTTTCTCCCAGCGCTCCACCTCTGGTTCAGGGCATCTTGTCTGTTGTGCCCTGAACTTTATTCGTTTTCTTCATATTTCTTCCTATCTTCGTTATCGATCCATGAACATCCTGTGTGTCGCTCTTCCCTGGCTACTGTATTCTTATAATGTACTGTGTCTACCCAACTGTCGTTATTGTTATTGTTGGTGCTGTTGTTATTGTTGTTGTGTGTTCTTTTTCAATCAAGAAATGAAATGTTGATTTATCATCGTCACTATTTATACATGTATACTCTAATTGCACTGGTTATATAGTGGTGCAGCTCTCAGAAACTTGTCTGAAGGCATTCTTCTCCATAGTGTTAATACACTGCTATAGTAGGTAGTTGTTGTTGTGGTGGTTGTGGGTTTATGGTAATGCTGTACTGTATTCTCTACAAGGTATGTCAATCTGGCGGTGATCATGCTTTATGACAGATTGTTTTACTTATCGTAAGCTGGATATCCCTTTTGTTTAATTACCATTCACTTGGTAAACTCAGGCGAAGTAGTTATATCGCCTCCCCATGTCTGCATTTGCTTGAATATTTGTATTTTGTGGTAGTCTAGGAAAATAGAATAAACACTGCTCACGTAAGCTGACTCTTTCTTGTTCTCATTTCGTAGTACGAGCAGTTAAGAGTAGTGGTGGTCATGCAATCAATAGTCTAAATTAAGACAACTACTTCAAGCACTCTTTCGGATGTGATTTCGGATTTGAAACTTTAAACTGCTTCCTCAACACGGAAATACGAAATTTCTGAAACTCGAAACTCCCAAAACCGAATGAGTGGGGTGGAGGCAGCGACGGCTGCAGTCCATTGCTTTCCACAAGAAGCTAATGGGAAGAAAACCTGCCGCCAAAGCCCCGAAGCGGGTGGCGCCTTCAAAGGTGGCCAAGAAACAAATCCGACAAGGTCACTTCAAGAGCAAGAAGGAGGATTCAGAGGTGGAGGAGTCCCAGCAGTCTGAGAGTGAAGAAGACGAGAACTACCTCTCCTTCCACAAGTCCTCCAAGAGAGACGATGACGACGACGAGAACTACGGGAAGCAGCGTGAAGTATTCAACCTTGACCTAAAGGATGATGACGATGACGAGGAGGTGAGCGCTCACTTGCTGCTGCTGCATGATCTTCTTCTTGTGTTATGGCGAGGCAGTGCCAGTACTAGTGCTAATGCTAGTTAGTGCTAGTGTTAGTGCTAGTGCTGGCTGGGATGGAAATGATAACAATCTTCTGGAAGTAGCATGACGTGCCATGAGTGCTCAATGTCAATCAATTCTCACTATATAGATCCTCCCCCTTGCCTCTCGCCTCTTCTCTGTTCTCTGTGTTGTGTTTTGCTTCTTTCCCTTTTCTCACTGGCTGATCAATCTGTTTTGATAGGATGATGATGACGATGAGGAGGAGGACAGCGAGGAAGATGACGATGAGGACATGGACGAGGACCTCAAGGACTTGGTCAACAACCTCGCCCCTGAGATGCGACAGAGAGTTCTCAACCAGCAGGGACAGTCTGCCTCCGAGGATGAGGACGACGACGAGGACGAAGACGACGAGCCGGGGACTGTGGCATGGGGTAGAAAGAAGAAGACCTATTACTCTGGTGACACTGCTGACCTGGAGATTGGCCAAGACGTGGACGACGCCTTGGAGGAGGAGGAGGCAGCCAAAGACTTGTACAAGTCTAAGCTGCGCCGCATGACAGAGAAAGACTTCTTGGGAGAAGACTCTGATGATAACGAGGAGGAGGAGGAGGAACAAGAGGGCCAAGAGTTGAGTTTGGGCGATCAGCTGAAGCAGAAGAAGCAAAAGACAACGAAGAAAGACAAGTCTGGCAACAATCTCATCTCACAAGAACTCGAGGCGCTCGCACTGCGTCAACAAAGCGGAGAGGACACAGAAGAAGTGGAGAAAGTGGCCAAGAGTTTGTCTCATTTGTCAAAAGAGCAGCGCCTGGACCTCCTCGCGCGACAGGCTCCAGAGCTGAGGACAATCGTCGCGGAACTGCGAGATCGCGTAGAGGAGTTGGAAAGCCGCATCGTCCCTGTGCGCGACCTCGCAGTGAAGTTGTCTGCGATAGGCTATGTGGAGGACGACCTGGTGAGCTACTTGGAGATGAAACAACAGCTGCTGCTGGCCTACTGCCTCGATGTTGCTTTCTATCTTTACATGAAGGCTCAAGGTCGATCTCTGCGATCTCATCCTGTTATGAAGCAACTCCTTCGTCTGCGCTATGCCATGGAGAAGATCTACTCGCTGGATGGCAAGATGAAGCATCAAGTGGACAGACTGCTCAAGCTGGCTGAGGGAGGGCTGGACGCCAAGACGCTCGAGTCCTCTATGCTCAAGCCAAACTTGGCTGCTCTGCTGGGTGAAGAAGACGACGAGGATGTTAGCGAGGACAGTGAAGGTGATGAGGAAGACGATGGGTCCAGAGGAAGAGACGGCGGAGTCTATCGCCCTCCCAAGCTCACCTCCACTCCCTACCCTGAGGATGGCAAAGTCTCTGCCAAGGAGGCCAAGCGACTGGAGCGTCAGAAGAAGCGTTTCCAGGATTCAGAGCTGTTCGAGAGTCTGCGGGAAGACTTTGGCAGTGCTCCCGAGGAGTCTGGCTCTGGAGGGGTGGCGCATGTCTCGGGAGACCTCAAGCGCCTCGAGCAAGAGGAGGCTGAGCGCCGTGCCTTCGAGGAAGAGCGCTTTATTCGTATGACTCTGACTAAGAAAGAGAAGAATGCCATGAAGCGCCGCGCGATGGAGGCCCTGCGAGTGGATAACTTCGAAGACCTCGGAGACTCCGCTGTGCTGGACAATCTCTCCGGCGGCGGCGATTTGGTGTCCGCCACTCAGTCGAAGAAGAGGTCGAACGTGGTCAGTGACGGGGGAGGAGAAGATGCAGCTCGCGCCTTGGAAAGGGCGGTCAGCGAGCTCAATGGCGGGAAGCGTCAGCGCCGTGCAGCTCCTGCTCTCGATGCGTCAGATGGACCCACAGCGTTCGGCAGCGACGATGAGGGTGATGATGATGGAGCGAACCTCTTTGACGACTTTGTCTCCAAGAAGAAAACCTACCTCGCCAAGAAGGCGGAACACTATACGGTACAGCCGAAGTTTGGTCGGGAGCAGGAAGTGGTGGACGAGGGACAGAAGCGCGCGGCCAGCTACGAGATCATTAAGAATCGCGGCCTCACTCCGCACAGAAAGAAGGAGAATCGCAATCCTCGTGTTAAAAAGCGCGAAGCCTATGCCAAGGCTGTCATTCGGCGGAAGGGACAGGTGCGTGAGGCGGCGGGTAGAGCTGACGTGGGCTACATGGGAGAGCTCACGGGTATCAAGGCCAACCTCTCGCACAGCAGGAAGATGGCATAGTTCTACATGTAATAGCGATGTTAGTGGTGATAGTAAAATGAGTGTAGGAAATATTAAATTGCTCACAGTTAAACTAGCTTTCTTCAGTAGTCTATTTTAGTATACTACAGTCCCTAGAATCCTAGCCTAGCAATGCCTGGAGAATTGGCTGGGAAGTTAACATCATAGTTAAGCCCTTCTGCCACACACACTTCATTTCAGTCTGAGCAGGCAGCTGGTGTCATCAGCCAAGCAAGCCATCACAATCGAATGGGACAGCGCCACAGCCACAATCACAATCTGCTTGCCTCCTCCCTCCCAGCTTTCGATGAGCCCAGCATGGGTGGCACTCCACTCGACTTCAACGAAAGGTCTTCTTCTATCCCTTTATCAGCAGAAACTGTAGAGACAGCTTCAACAATTGCCGCCCCATGTCATCTGGTGGACCGAGAAGTTGCCTCTTACCAAGAGCTGTACAATTGGCTGCGAAAATCCAAACTTCTTCCTGCGCCTGCACTGCAATACAGCCAAGCACTGTGCAGAGATTATAACATAGTTGGAATCGCTGCCCTGGAGAAGGTGGTTCGCCAGCGACGCCTGTCCTTGTCTTCTCTCTTAACCAATCCTGTGCATCTCTTCGTCATCGAGAGGGCTCTGCAAAACTATAGGGAAGAGAGAGGAGAACAGGAAAAGCAAGATGACACAGTGGTAAAGAATTACATAATCCTCGATGGCGAAGTGCTCATAACTATTGTGTCCGCATTCTGTACTATTGTTTGTTGATAGACTGCTAATACTGATTATCAAGACCTCTCGGAGGACGAAAGGATTTTGATTGACAGCTTGAGGAAGAAGCTTGGCTTGGATGAGGAATGCGAGCAAGCATATGACCTAATGCAACTGTATCAGCATATGATTGAAGTCCCTCTTCTATCAGCGGAGGCTTTGTCACTGTGTGAGAAGATAGCAAGAAGCTTGGGGATGATTCAGGTGGAGTTAGTCTCTCTAGCTATCTCAGTGCATGGAATGCACATTGAAGTGGACGAGGGAGATGAAAGGCTGAAGAGAGCCTACGAAGCTTTTGTGGGAGATCTTATCGCTGGAAAACAGCAGCAACAGCAGCAGTATGAAAACCAGCACCAAGAGGAAGGAGATACTCCAATCCTGGGGAAAAAGAGGCTTGCAACCTGCATGGAGGAGGAGGAGGATGATGATCAAGAAATAAAGACCTCGTCGCCTTCGACTACCTAATCTCTCATAACAGTTTGGACTGATTTCGTGGATAAGATAATGAGTGAAGCAGCGGACATTCTCTGTTGTGATTTAGAATAGCCCGGAATAGGAGGCAATTGAAGTAGGACTAACCATAAGCAACTGCATGTAGACAACAACAAATAAAAGCCACTGGGCACCTCAAATAGCCACTACGAGTAGAAGAAACCTCTTAATCGTAGACGCACTGTAGGATCCAATGGCTGGCAGGGAAGGTAACTCAGTTACAACTAACAACCCAGTTCAAGACTCTTCTCACTTCTACTCACCCCTCTTATTAGTGTTAAAGACGCTAATAAGACAATGAATGTGGAGAGGGTTCCAATGAAGTTTGTCTGATAAGACATGAACTTGGTGCACATATCAAATTCCATGGATTCCAAATACATTTCAATGGAATGGAGTCCCGGAAGCGGGCTCTCCAAATTCGAAATTTGTTTAAATTTGCTGTTGGCAGCGACCATCCCAATCCAACCCAATCCAACCCAACCCATACCATACCATATCATACCATATCATCCCATCTCATCTCATTCCCATTGGAAGATCATGCAGCGATCTGCAGGCAAAAAGAAAAGCGAAGGCGGACCAAGCGATGAGGCTCCCGAAAGAAATGGAGAAGAAGAGGAGGATGAGATCGAAGCTGAGGCAGAGGCCGTGGAGGATCAGTTCGAGGCTGCGCTAGCGGCGCGTGGTGGTGGAGGAGGAGACACTTGGCAGGCTGGTGGAGCGAGGAAAGACGTGGTCATCCGCATCCTCGTGCAGTGCTTCGCCTCCATGGTGGAGTCTCTCCCGCGAGAGGACGCCATCCCCGACTACAAGGGCAGGTATCGCTCTGAAGACCTCGTGCACGTCAAGCTTCTCGACGCCAATAAACAGGTGGTCAAGGCCAAAAAGTGAGTGGACACCCTTCCCCTTCCCATTCCATTTCTATCTTTCTCATCACTCACACTGACTGTGTGTGTGTGTGTGTGTGTATGTGTATGTGTATGTGTGTGTATGTGTGTGTGTGTGTGTGTGTGTGTGTGTGTGTATGTGTATGTGTGTGTATGTGTGTGTGTGTGTATGTGTGTGTGTGTGTATGTGTGTGTGTGTGTATGTGTGTGTGTGTGTATGTGTGTGTGTGTGTGTGTGTGTGTGTGTGTGTGTGTGTGTGTGTGTGTGTGTGTGTGTGTGTGTGTGTGTGTGTGTGATGTTTTGTCAGAACTTTGCTAAAACATGAGAACTTCGCTACGAGGGACTTCACGATCTTCATCGCGCAGAAGCACTGGGTGCCTAACATTCTCAGACCTCTGCTGGAGCTTTGCGCGAAGGACGACACGTAAGCCAGCCATTCCCCTTGAAGTTGAAGTTCATTCTTATGATCTTACTGCTATGACGATGGTCCAGCAATCTGGCCATGAATTGTGCGGGTCTGGCGCTCGTTTTGGTTCGCAGAATGAGTGACAAAACTCTTCAACTGCTGCAAGAAAGCAAAGGAAAGAAGCAAAAGCGCAAGCGAATCACAGAGAAGCCTGAGAACAAGGAGGGGAAGAACCCTTCGGCGTCATCGTCATCGTCTGCTGCTGCTGCTGCTGCTGCTGCTGAGAATGAAGAGGAGCAGAAGAAGTCTGCCGTGCTCAGCGACAGCGAAGAGGAAGAGAACGACGAGGAAGATGAATACGTCAGTCAAGCAGTCGTGGATAATGCTCGACAACAACTGTCAGTCTTGCTGTCCTTCAAAGAAGGGCTTTGCTCGGACAAATGCAACGAAGCCATCACAAACGCTTTTCGAGAGTTTTGGTCGGCAGAGCAAAGCAGCAGCAACGAGGACACCAAGCTAGGCGTGGCCATCTGTCTGAGTTACTTCCGTCGCATCCTTGCGATTGGCCCAGACCCCTTGTGGTCATCGCCGGGAGAGATCTTGAAGCAGAGAGACGTCCACCACCAATACATCGTGCAGCTCCGCGCGCTGCTTTCTGTCATCCCTGGCATCTGTTCTGACCTTCGCAGAAGCTACCATGACGACTGGCTCGTCGATGTCATTCATATAATATACCATATCTTACAGTACGTCTTCTTCTCTCTCTTATGCGTGTATCTCACTCTCTCTTATGCTTTCAATGCGTCTGTCTGTGTAGGAGTTATGATGCTGAAGACATGTTTTTGGTTTGGAAGGAAAAGGGGATCATCGATCAGTTCTCCTCACTCTATAGGCCTTCAGAGGAAGAAGAGGAAGAAGAAGTCACTGAGAGCTCTGCCTCGACCGCTAGCGCTGCTCTTCCCATCGCCGTGCCCGCGGCTCTGAAGGACAAGTACAGCCAGAAGACGCTCAGCAAGGGCTTGTTGTCCAGCAAACTACAAGCTGAACGGTCTGCTCGCTCGCAGGTTATTTCGAAACAAGCAGTACAGAATCGCTTCAATCGCAGCTCCGCGACTTACAAGCAAAACATTTACATTCCTCAGCAGACGGAACTCTTCAATAGAAGCACTTCAATTAACACCAGCAGTAATAGTGGCGCAGTAGTTGGAAATGAGGATCTGCACGATGCCAACGCTGCTTATGAGAGAAATCAACAAATCCGAGCGACTGGTGGAGAGGAAGGCGACAAGGCGAGGGATGAGAGCGAAGCAGGCCCAGCAGATTCTGTTTTCCTCCGCACTGTCTTTGGCCAGCCAAGTGATTCCATCCCACAGGCTAAGGCTCGCCGCAATCGCCGCAATATCACTTTCGTGAAGGTTTGTTATTGACGTCATGCAGTGCTTTTGATGCCAAAGCTGACCACTTCGCCCTTCAACACAGGGAAATCCTTATCTTGGCAGCAAAGCAGCTCCCGGGCAGACGCTCTTCGCCCAGCAGGCCACAGTGATCGCCGCCTCCTTCCTGGAGGTCTTCTCTCAAGAAGCTTGCTTCAAGACCTTCGGTTAGCAGTCGATGTGATGATACTCTTATATTAGATGTGTGGTGATCTGTGTCTGTCTGTCTGTTTGTAGTTCGTCGAGTCAATGAAGATCTGCGGAGAGATGAGCGGCGCATTTCCCAAGACGTGGAGATGGAATACTTCCACATCCTCTTCAAAGTCTTGCAGTACAATCGTCTGAAGCTGCAGCACGGCCAGCAAGTCTCCTCCCAGTGGCAGCCCAGCTTCAAGAACATCATCGACACGTTGGACAAGATGTCCTTCACGAGAGTCGTCGTCACGCTTGAAAAACTCTTTCTGCAGAGTTTGAAGCAGTCCAAGAGTCATTTGCTGCACTCCATGAAGCGCTTCATCACGCAGTCGCAAGTCATCTTCCCTCTCCAGCTCTACGCAGAGATGATCGCCTATCTTCGCCTCATGCTTTGCAGTGACAATCTCACTTATTACGAGATCGCCATCGGCGCCTTGTATCGCCTCTATTACGTCACCAACAGCAGCAAGTTGGATGTGCTGGTTAGGCTGTTTAACAACTACAAGAACAACGTGTACACCAAGGACTATCTCGACGCGCTCATCATCTGCGCGCACGAAACTTTCCAAGTTTTGGAGACGGCGAGAACAGTTTTCGTGGAACAGAGGAGAGACAGCGTGATCTATCAGAAATACCACCACATTTTGGAGAACTTCCTGCACAAGAAGTCTATGAAGGGATTGTCCAAGAAAGACCTTGACATGGAGGTCTACATCCTCTCATGCTACAAGTTTGACGTTTACGACTATTTCAAGAAGATCATGACTCCACACACTGTGGACCTCTATATGAAAGTTCTGGTCAATGTGGAGGAGAACAGTTCCTCCATCAACGACTACATCCTGCACTTCATGCAGCGGTGCTATGACTTCAAGATCGAGAAGGATGGCTTCTATGCAGACAGCACGAATCTCAACTCTCCATCTGCTAACATTTCCTCTCCCTTGAACGTCAACCTGTCCTACCTCTTCTTCAACCTCTCCTCTCTCTCGATTATACACAGCCTTTTGACCAATATTAACGTGCAAACCAACGCTAAGTACGGCGAGTTGCTTCTCTTCTTGAGGCGAGTGGTGAGAGACTTCGCGCTGTTGGCGCAGAAGAACCATTTGCTGCTGGTCGAGGCGCTGCTGAACAACATCACCAACATGGACGTCTGCCACAACATCTTCACTGTTTACGATGCGCGCTTGATCATTGGCGGTCCAGAAGGCCATGCTGATACATCTCTTCGCCATGCAAGCAGTGAGATGGCGTTCAACAAGGCAAACAGCAGCGACGACGAGCTGGGCGACGAGTTCGATGAAGAAGACCTTCCCAAGGCTTTCACCGATCACCCTGAGCAAGAGAAGAAGCGAAACAAAGGCGCTTCGAAGGCCAGCACTCTACGCAGGAACAGAAAGAAGAAGTCAGCCATCGAGGAGAGCGACGGGGACGTCTCCATCAACGACTCGAGCAGCTCGGATAGCGCTGGTGATAGTGACAAGGAAGACAAAAGCGGGAAAAAGGGCCTGGAGGACGAGAAGGATCAATCCGATGCTGACGGCTTGAGCAAGGACAGTGATAACGACGAACAGCTTGCCAAGCGAGCCAAGCGGACCTCAGCTTCTGACAAGACCAAGAAGAAGTGGCATCGATGGTCGGCAGAAGAGGACGCGACCTTGGAGCGGCTGTACGCTTTGTACGCTTCCTCTCGCAGCCTTCACGCCTCCATCGCAGAGCACGAAGACATGGAGTAAGACCCCTCGCTGCTTTCCTCCTTCCCTTTCCTGTTTGTCTTACAGATGGGACTGTGATCCCTTGGCAATAGAGCGTTCGGCACAAATAGGACCAGCCAGCAAGTGGCTGCTCGTATTCGACTCCTGGGACTGCGGGAAAAGAGTAAAAGCGGTTCAGAACCAACAAAGGCAGCCGAACCCTCCCATTTAGACGCAGTCGTTGAGAAGGCTGCTTGGGAAGTGGACGAGGAAGAAGGCATTGCCATCTTCGAGGAACGCAGTCGTGCCTTGGAGCGTTTGTCTCAGCGGATGACCGCCTCTGAAGAGGAAGCTGAGGAAGAGTCGGCATTTCCCCAAGACTACAGCTCTCGATCGAAGGAATCGAAATCGAGTGCTTCAAAGCGAACCTCGAAAACCTCCCGTGAGCTCTTTCTCGTCCAAATGAAGTTTCCACCAATTCATCTATTCTCATTGTTATTGTGTTGTTATTCTTACAGGCACAAAAGCAAAAGCGCTCAAAAAGCTTTCCAAAAGTTCCAATCGAGCTTCCCTATCCGAGAACGAGGAGAGTGCTGGCGAAATGAATTTGGTCGAGGAAGACTCTAAAGGCGAAACACCATTGCCGCAGATGTCCGCGACACTTTCCGCTTCTGGCACTTCCAGTTTAGCCAAAATGTTAGAAAGTGATGATGAGGACCTTTAGTAACATGTCATAGTTAAAGTATCATATCACACGGGTTTCTTGTTGTGTGGTTATCGTTATCTTCTTCTCAACAACCTCAGCAAGCAAAAGCTTTCTCGATTGGTGCGCAAGAGCCTTTCCTTACAGTTGCCGCCGCCCTCTTCGTCTTCGGGGAAAACATACTCATAGACCAGCTGGTCTTCATGGAGCGATAGGGCAGAGGAAGGGATGCGTGAGCGCATGCAGAGGCCTGCAGAGCGATAGACTTCCTCAGAGACGGTCTCCGTCGAAATCTCCATCTCCCCCGCCAGACCTTCTCTCAGCTGGGACAGCAAGACCTGGAAGCCTTCACGATCTCCTATTTGCAATACGATCACCTCTTGACACTTCCATCGCGTCACTAGGCAATGCAGCAAACGATAAAGCAGACGAGCGTGGACTGGAGCGTAACACAGCGCCGACCCAAAGACCAAGTCGACCTCGCCAACGACCAGCTCTGGAATGAACGCCTCGCCACATTCCACCAGCTGGTCGAAACGAGTCCAATCCAGTGCAGCAACAGATAGTCTCGTATGACAACAAAGGCTTCCATCATCATCATCATCATCTGTGCGAGCGTCTAAGTTCTCTAGGGTAGGCGGAGAGCAATCTGAGCAGATTGGGAACTGCCGAGGGATGATGGAAGCGAGGTTGCGCAGCAGCAGATTGTCATAGTCTGTCATGACGATATGGTGATATTTCTTGCTGTGAACTGCGTCTTGGCTCAGCAGGTGGGCGAGCATGAGCGCGGGCAGGCCAACGCCGCTGCCGAGCTCCAGCATGACGTTGTAGGCGCTGAGGCGAGACACTTCCTGCCGCAGCAGAGCGCAGAGAAGCAGAGCCGCTTCCCAGACCTCCCCTCCAATCACGTCCACAACACCTTCTCCTCTTTCCTCCAGCACTTGGACGGTCAGCTTCTTTTCGTCTTCTTCTCTTTGCTTCGGACTGATGCAGAATGACGTGGTCACAAAGTCCGGTCGATCTTCAATCACTTCAAGATCTATTCCATCAGGGATAATAAAGGAACGGTCCTTTATCGGAGCAGACGAAAGAGCGCATTGCCACAGAAAGTCATCCTCTGCCATTGCCATTTCAATTCCCGCCATCGTTAACTTATGAAAATCATTAACTTATGGAGAACGTTAACTTAACTCGTCTTCTAGCATGAGTTGAACATTAAATGAATGGAGGATATATATTGCTGCCCACAAGACATCTGGCGGCCCTTCTCTCCAGTCGAAACAATACGGATTACAGCTTTCATCTTATCAACACACAATAAAACAGTCCACAGCACAATATAAACGTTCGGATTTATTGGCTATCATCGCTCGGTCTTGACCATGGCAAGGCAGTTTCGATAGACAGTCTGCAATGCTTGATAGCCTGGATAGCAGTTGTCAAAGGCCAAGATCAACCTTTCTTCTCCTTCCAGCAAGAAGGCGAGGCAGGCCTGCACTGTGGACCCCTGGATGAACTCGTGGATGAAGACGCCCTCCAGCCGGTCCTTGTCGAAGAACTGCACACACAGCTGGAACAATCAAAGAGGAAGGTAAAGGGGATTAAAAAAGTCTCTGCCTCACCACCAACTTCTCGGCACAGAAAGGGTACGCGATTCTGAGCTGAATGCCAATGTCGTGGATGATGGTCACGCTCTCTGGTGGTGCAGACAAGAAACACAAGCTGTTACTGAGCTATGCAAGCAAAATGAGCAAAGATAGGCATTTACCTCGCATAGCAGTAGAGCAGATGAGGGTACAGCAGTGGATGAACATGGCGCACGCGATGAGCGCCAGCAGCCACAGCCGCGAGTCAACGAGAGCCATCGCCAGGAGAGACACAGTCAGCAGGCCGTAGAGGCCGTGATGTAGCACTAAACAAAATAAGTGATGAACGGAGTTCTCTGACAAAGTGGCAGAGCTCAGCAGGAGGGGATGCAACTCGTCGTCGCCGGCATCGAGAGAGAGAGAGGAGATATCGTCCGCTGTGGATTGATTCGCAGTAGTAATTTCATCTTTGGATCGTCTACTATGCCAACGGAAAGATATCGAGGAGGTGTACTCGAAGATACTCGACGAGATCCGCTGCTCTTTGAATAAAATGGTTTTCTTCATTTTTGTTTTCGCGGCAGAGGGTCGTGGGAAAGTCAAAAACGCGTTTATTTGCGAACGGCGAGGAGAGAAACCCGAACGGTCTGAGAGAACCAAAATATGTTTTGGATCGCATCGCAACCCTCTGCCCTCACATCGCGCAGAATGTCTGCCGCTGCCTTCTCTCTGTGACTGACCAGGGCGGTGCCTGCACGGCGGGTCACAACAAATTCTTGAGCCAATAAGAGATCCAGAGATTATCATGACCCAACAAAAGGAACAATCCTCATCGCCTCACATCCTCTTCTTGCTCATCGATGATGCTGGATGGAAGTAAGTTCTTCATCCTCGCTTACACTACTTCCTATCATGTTTACTCTGACCTAACCGACCATGATATGTTCAGTGATATCGGGTACAACTCGGAGTACAGCCCCATTCCTACGCCCAATATTGATCAGCTGGCTACAGAGGGCATTCAGCTCAAGTCGCACTACGCACATGCACTCTGTACACCTTCTCGTGCCGCACTAATGACAGGAAGATATCACATTAACACTGGACTGAACTTTGTGATCGCACCGAGTAATCCTGGAGGTGTGCTTCCCTGCTTGCATCTCCCTCATGGAGGGATAGTTCTAACGATGACTTGCTGTCCTCTCAATTACAGGCTTACCCGACAACGTGCCCACTTTACCACAAGTGCTACGGCATGAAGCGGGTTATCACACTTCTATGATTGGCAAGTGGCATCTTGGCAGTGCTCAAAAGAAGCAGACACCAACAGGGAAGGGTTTCGATGACTTCGTTGGCATGTACATGTGGGATCTCGACTCTTACACCAAGCAGATGTCTGGCACTCCCTGGGCGCCACCCATGATGGTCGATTGGGTGAGAGAATATCCCAATGGAACATTCCATCATTACGCCGAGCCTCGACATGCGACAGAGGCTATTCGTGATGGTGCGATCAATCTCATTGACGAGCACATTAAATCCTTCGATACTTCTCGACCCTTGTTCCTCTACGTCCCTTTCACTGCTGGACATTCTCCCTTACAACCTCTTCCGCAACATGAGGCCAAGTGCTCAGATATCGTGAACGACTGGCGCAGAGAGTTTTGTGGGATGATCGTCGGTGCTGATGAAGCGATTGGCTCTATCTTGACTCATGCCAAAGAGCGTTTAGGAGAGAACTTGATTGTAGTCGTCACGTCCGATAATGGAGGTTCTACTTGGTTTGGTGGCAACAACTTTCCTCTCAGAGGTTGCAAGGCAACAGGTTTGGAAGGAGGCACTCGCGTTGCTGCTCTAGTCCGAGACTTCACACCAAATCAACGATTTCTGGCTTATCGCGACGCTTCTTATACACCCCGTCCTGGTGAGGTCCGTGTTTACAATGGACTCATGCACATCAGCGATTGGATGCCCACGCTCTTGACCTGGGCAGGAGTGCCATCTGAGCATTTCCCTGCAGACATGGATGCTGTAGACTTTTCAAAGGTTTTGCCTGAAGTCCCTTATACCACTCTCGGGAAGCCCAGCCGCTTTCTAAATGTATCGGAGGGTTTCACGAAATCTCCTCGCAATGAACTGCTCTACGATCTGTACGAGGACGAAGATTTTCTCTTCAATGAGCATGCCACAGTGTATCGAGTTGGAAGATACAAGTTGGTCAATGGGACTGTTAGAGATATGCATTACTACTATGAGTCTGCCGACCAACACATAAATTCTTCGGATACATTACCCTTTCGCCATCTGATAGAGTGGGGCATCAAGCTGGGGGATAGATTGTTTGGCAATTCCCCATTCGACCACTTGCGGACGTATCTTGCTTATGTGAATGTGCACGACGCCTACACTGCTCGTCTCAAGGCTGCTAACAACACCCTCTTCCTCTTCGACCTGCAAGAAGATCCCCTCGAACAAAATAACCTGGCCTTCAAGCCTGAGGCTGCCTCCATCCTGCAGACTATCCAAGAGCGCTTGAAGGTCTTGGAGGAACGGAGAACCGTGCCCATTGCCAAGGGGTATCTTCAGTTGCCTCTAGACGAGGTCTGGTCGACCTATCATCTCCCAGGCAACTGCTCTGATAATCCCTCTATCCGTCCACAAGACTGTCGCTTTGCTCATCCTTGGCTTGCGGATGACATCGACCCATGGGCAGACCCTCGTCTTCTCACGTCGACGGAGTATTTTAACTTCAAGCTCTCTCAACTATATGAGAGGGGAATGTACTTCTTCGTGCTGCCGGCTCTTGTCTTCATCGCGCTTCGTCTTCTGTTTAAACGAGCTCGAAGCAGCGCGAATTTCATGAGACTCTGAAAATACTGGCACAGCAGATATGTTGGAAATCTGCGCATTCTATGACACCCATAAAGCTACTATACCATGTAGATAGGATAGTTGACAGCAGTTGATGCTGATTTTGTAAGTGAAATTGTCCAGCTTTCGAGTTGCACTGTTCTGGTAGGTAGAGGGGAAGGAAAAAGCCATTGCCACCCAACTAGCCACAGTTGAGCATTAACCATCACAATCGGAAAGGTAAAGTTGTAAGAACCTGCCAACTCTCCACCCAGCCAAGTAGAATGGATCATCGATGTATTGGATAAGAAATTCTTCACACATACTGTTTGCAGAGTCCAAGCAATCGAACAATCGGCCAGGACAATATTCCTCCACCAGAAGAGAGGCAGCGTGATCTATAAGAAATTCCACCACGCTTTAGAGAACTTCCTCCACTAGAAGTCTTTGACGGGCATCCCACCAGCTGGTCGAAACGAGTTCAATCCAGCGAAGTGGCAGACACTCGTATGACAAAGGCTTCTGTGCGAGCGTCTAAGTTCTCTACGGTAGGCGGAGAGCAATCTGAGCAGATTGGGAACTGCCGAGGGATGATGGAGGCGAGGTTGCGCAGCAGCAGATTGTCATGTGTCATACTTATGATAAGATATTATATACATTAATTGGCGTACTCAACCATGCTTGAGGAGATCAACCATGCTTGCAGACCATCGCAGAGCACAGCCACAGCAGCAAAATAGAAAAGTAAAATGGAATCAGAATCCGAATCCAAAATAAAATGCCGATGATGTTGTCTCTGTTTTGTTGTTGACAAATCCTATGTTGCGCGGGAGCTGCTGCTGCAACAGCAGAGAGGAGAGTGGAGGTTGAAATGCAGAAACGCATTTGTTTGAGTGCAAACCGCCAATAAACGAGAAGAAATTTCTCGGAAGGCGTGCGGGGAGAGAAGAGCGAAGAAGACCCCCTCACGCCCTGCAACGAAATGAAATGAAATGAGGGTAGAACATGTCTTTGCATCACATTGACAGCCGCCATTCACAACAAAATATTGAGCCAATAAGAGATCCAGAGATTATCATGACCCAACAAAAGGAACAATCCTCATCGCCTCACATCCTCTTCTTGCTCATCGATGATGCTGGATGGAAGTAAGTTCTTCATCCTCGCTTACACTACTTCCTATCATGTTTACTCTGACCTAACCGACCATGATATGTTCAGTGATATCGGGTACAACTCGGAGTACAGCCCCATTCCTACGCCCAATATTGATCAGCTGGCTACAGAGGGCATTCAGCTCAAGTCGCACTACGCACATGCACTCTGTACACCTTCTCGTGCCGCACTAATGACAGGAAGATATCACATTAACACTGGACTGAACTTTGTGATCGCACCGAGTAATCCTGGAGGTGTGCTTCCCTGCTTGCATCTCCCTCATGGAGGGATAGTTCTAACGATGACTTGCTGTCCTCTCAATTACAGGCTTACCCGACAACGTGCCCACTTTACCACAAGTGCTACGGCATGAAGCGGGTTATCACACTTCTATGATTGGCAAGTGGCATCTTGGCAGTGCTCAAAAGAAGCAGACACCAACAGGGAAGGGTTTCGATGACTTCGTTGGCATGTACATGTGGGATCTCGACTCTTACACCAAGCAGATGTCTGGCACTCCCTGGGCGCCACCCATGATGGTCGATTGGGTGAGAGAATATCCCAATGGAACATTCCATCATTACGCCGAGCCTCGACATGCGACAGAGGCTATTCGTGATGGTGCGATCAATCTCATTGACGAGCACATTAAATCCTTCGATACTTCTCGACCCTTGTTCCTCTACGTCCCTTTCACTGCTGGACATTCTCCCTTACAACCTCTTCCGCAACATGAGGCCAAGTGCTCAGATATCGTGAACGACTGGCGCAGAGAGTTTTGTGGGATGATCGTCGGTGCTGATGAAGCGATTGGCTCTATCTTGACTCATGCCAAAGAGCGTTTAGGAGAGAACTTGATTGTAGTCGTCACGTCCGATAATGGAGGTTCTACTTGGTTTGGTGGCAACAACTTTCCTCTCAGAGGTTGCAAGGCAACAGGTTTGGAAGGAGGCACTCGCGTTGCTGCTCTAGTCCGAGACTTCACACCAAATCAACGATTTCTGGCTTATCGCGACGCTTCTTATACACCCCGTCCTGGTGAGGTCCGTGTTTACAATGGACTCATGCACATCAGCGATTGGATGCCCACGCTCTTGACCTGGGCAGGAGTGCCATCTGAGCATTTCCCTGCAGACATGGATGCTGTAGACTTTTCAAAGGTTTTGCCTGAAGTCCCTTATACCACTCTCGGGAAGCCCAGCCGCTTTCTAAATGTATCGGAGGGTTTCACGAAATCTCCTCGCAATGAACTGCTCTACGATCTGTACGAGGACGAAGATTTTCTCTTCAATGAGCATGCCACAGTGTATCGAGTTGGAAGATACAAGTTGGTCAATGGGACTGTTAGAGATATGCATTACTACTATGAGTCTGCCGACCAACACATAAATTCTTCGGATACATTACCCTTTCGCCATCTGATAGAGTGGGGCATCAAGCTGGGGGATAGATTGTTTGGCAATTCCCCATTCGACCACTTGCGGACGTATCTTGCTTATGTGAATGTGCACGACGCCTACACTGCTCGTCTCAAGGCTGCTAACAACACCCTCTTCCTCTTCGACCTGCAAGAAGATCCCCTCGAACAAAATAACCTGGCCTTCAAGCCTGAGGCTGCCTCCATCCTGCAGACTATCCAAGAGCGCTTGAAGGTCTTGGAGGAACGGAGAACCGTGCCCATTGCCAAGGGGTATCTTCAGTTGCCTCTAGACGAGGTCTGGTCGACCTATCATCTCCCAGGCAACTGCTCTGATAATCCCTCTATCCGTCCACAAGACTGTCGCTTTGCTCATCCTTGGCTTGCGGATGACATCGACCCATGGGCAGACCCTCGCCTTCTCACGGCGACGGAGTATTTTGATTTGAGGATTTCTCAGCTAGCTCAGAAGGGAATATACTTCTTCGTGCTGCCAGTTCTCGTGCTCATCGTGTTTCAATTGTTTTTCAGACGAACTCGAAGCAGCGCGAAAGACAAGAGCCAGCAGAAAGAGCGGGCATAATGGACATCTCAGTAGTTTTGAGAGTGTTGATTCTGATTTTGTAAGTGAAGGAATAGTCCAGCTTTGGCAAGTGTTCCAATTAGCAGAGGGGAAAGAGAAAAGCCATTGCCATGGAACTAGCCACAGTTAAGCCTTTACCATCACAGTCAGTCAGGTCAGACAAGACGATGGGCAGCATCATCCTACGCCAGAAAACAGATGAGGAGTGCAGAAACAGGACAGCATAGTCTACGTATTATCTGCAAGGACAGGCAGATGATACTGTAGGTAAGGAGGGAAAGGGAAAGAAAGCCTTGGCCATGGCGGATCATATGGTCTGCTGTCTGTCTACTTGGAAAAGTTGCTGAACTCGTAGCCTGTGGGCTGATGAGCTCCTCCGGCAGCACGCAGCTTCTGGATGATGAGCTCCTCTGGCAGCTCCTCTTTTGTGTTGGTGGTCGCTGTTAAGGTGCTTCCAGTGTTCATCACTTCCTTTACCCTTCCCTTCCTGCCCTGGTCATTCAGTCTTTCACACTCACTTGAGGGTTTAACAATCCCTGATCATTGTTTATTTGATCACTGATTGCTGATTGATCTGTTGGTGCAGTCACAGTGAAAGTTGATTTATGTAATTACGCATCAGTATTAAGCAATTGCCTTAGCTGTTGTTGTTTGTTCAGTATTGAATGGATGATGAAGAGAAAAGGTCTTAGAAAGGAAAAGTCAGTCCCATCTAACCAAAGTTTGGATTATTCACTTCCAGTGAGAGAAGCCATCGCTAACGATTATCTCACAGAAGTGCTTCAATTGCAAAGCAAGTATCCTCACTGGCGGCGCTTCTTCCACTCCCAGCAGCTCAACCAAGAATGGTCACAAACGAGGCAAGTGATCGAAGAAGAAACCAACGCTCTCGTGGAGAAGTTTGCCTGGGCGATTCCAGATGAACGCTGCCTCAACATAATTCATCATTTCGCTCCGATCATCGAAATTGGCGCAGGCAAAGGCTACTGGGCTCGCTTGCTGCAAGACAGAGGCGTGGATATCGTCCCATTCGACAAGTTCCTGCCTAGCAAGAAGAAGAAGGAAGGAGAGGGTGGCGCCTGGACGGAGGTGCGGCGAGGAGGTGCCGAGGTGCTCAAGCAACCCGTCGCGGCGGGACGGACGCTTTTCCTCTGTTACCCCGACGAGGCTGAATCCATGGCCGCCGCTTGTCTTGAGAACTACCAGGGAGATTATATAATCCACGTGGGCGAGATGATGAGTACGGGGACAGCTGCGGGTCCGCCCGTGGCTCCCTTCGGCCGCACTTCCTCGGCAGACTTCCAGGTCAGCCTCGCTGAGACCTTTCACTGCCTGCTAGTGGCTGAACTGGAAGGAAGGTTGCCGATTAGTAGAGATTGCATCTCTGTGTGGAAGAGGACAGTGCTAGTGGCTGGAGGAGACACTGGCGCTCCTCCCTCCACCCCACCACTTGAGGAGCAACAGCAACAGCAGCAGAAGAAGAAGCAGAAGAAGAGCAAGAACACGGATAGCGAAGAGACAGGAGAAGGTGCAGTAGAGTTCATGAGCGCAAAAGATTTGGCGCTGCTGCGCGAGGCGGCGCTGGATTTGCAGTACAGCGAAGATCAAGACAACCGCTGGGCGGTGCTGCCGTCGGAAGAGATTTTGCCAATCGACAGAGCCGCGCCTTGCTTGCTTCATCTCTTGCCGCCTCCCGCTGCTAAGTAATACTGGAAGATGGAGAAGAGGAAGTAACCGTAGCAATTATTAGATTAGACAGATAAATAGTCCCCACCACCTGCTTTGCAAGGCCTTGACTGACCTTTCGCTACCCGCTGCTGTTGCCACTATTGCTATGATTCACTACCTGCTGTTGCTATTGCTATGATTGGTATTGGTGTTCTGACTTTCCGCGGCCAGATGGTGGTTGAGAATTCTGAGCAAAACATCGTCGAGATATTGGCGAACTTGAAGCAACTTCATCACATTGCCCGCACTATAGAGATTGCCCTCACTCTTCTCCTCTAATAGCGAATGGGGCAGAGCGTCTCGCAGTCGAGCGAGGCTGTCTGGTAATTGCAGGGACTGCAGGATTGCTATGAGATGGCTTGGGAAGGAGGGCGTTGCTTCAGCCTTGGCAGAGTGCCCTCCGAGAGGTATTATTAGGGATGCTGACGAAGATCTTGCGGCAGTTCTTCCATCATCAGCAGGTCTGACTGCCTCTGCTACCTCTTCTTCGGGAGAGACAGCTGCTGCCACCGCTTGCTCAGTGATCGCACTGGAAGCAGCAGCAACAACAGATTGAGCAACAGATTCAGGGATAACGTCTAGTTGTTTATGGAGTGCGGGTGGTGGTGAGGGGGAAGAGGGTTGAGGAGGCGTCGACTCCGCCAAGGCCAGAAACAGCGCGTGTTTCGGGAGGTCGTCTGCGCTATTGTCCAAGCCAATGCCACTGCCGTTTGGAATGTTGTCACTGCTGCTACTACTACTGCCAGCGGGCATAGAAGGCACTGACGCTCTCCTGCGCTTCTTGGCTGACGTGGCGGCCGACTCGCCGCTGTCCGAGCGAAGGTCGTCTCCCGCCCCCGCTTTCAGTCGAAAAGTGAAGCGCGGCTTGGAGAGGAAGTCATCGGGGTATCTCGTACTCTCCAAGAAGGCTTTGGATGCTCTGTGCTCAGCGGAGTAGGAGGAGGCGGAGGCTCTTCGCCTGTTGCGGTTGCTCTCGCTGGGGTAAGTGTTGAGTTTCGTGAGTTGTCCGTTAGAGTAAAGGCCATCGGGACTGATGTAGATATCATTGAGAGACCCTTTGTAGTCATAGGCTGTGGACCAGTGGCAGAAGTGCAGCACGCCAACTCCGCTGACGGGGTCAAACTGCTTCACTTCTGCGCGATAGTGACGCCCATCGCGACAGAGCACTTCGAACCGCTGACCCACTACAATCTCCTTCACTTGGCTGAGAGAGAAATAATCGTTTCCATAAGATATCGCCACATCATCGCCTATTGGCCGAGTCAAGACGGACATTTTGATTTTCATTGACACAACACAACGCCTTCACCCATTCAACAACGCGTTTTCATCTTGAACAACAACGCGTTTGAAGTCCTGAACAACAACTTCACTGTCAAGCAGCTATGAGCTATTTGTGAAGGATAGAGGTGACATGTCGAACCCCCCCTTAGATCGCATCCGTCCCATCACCACTGGTGATATTGGGGTGGCGATGACTGGCAGGAATCGCTTCCGCGTGGACAGTTCTTCTGTCTATTCGTCCATCGTGCCCGCAGACGACCACAATTTGACTGTGCAGACCGACCCGCTGGCTGGGGACCTGCGCACTCGCCTGCGACCTCGCGCCCTGCCCACTCAGCTAATCTCTGCTGGGTTTCATCGCACACTCGAAACCAAGCGAGTTCGTGGAGAGAAACACAGTCGCAAGCAGAAGTCCGCGCAGATCACAGACCTCTGGGCGTCACTCAATCGGAACAATCTCAGTCGCTCGCTGCAGGATGATCTAGGCGAAGACTCATCGAGTGGCGGGGTCCACTTTGTCAACATCGAGCCTGACGTCCCTGTGGACAAGAAGATTCGCCCGCCGCCGTTGTCTCGTCTGATGGAGCAGCGCGAGGCCATGGAGACTGTCAGCGGGAAGATCAAAATGGTCTCAAGCACAGCCTTTCTCATTCCAGAGCTACCCAAGGGCAAACTGCTGCAGATTAACATTCTGTCTACTTGGGGTGATCCGCACTATCTCGGCTTGCAGGTCAACCAATCCCTTCACTCTTCTGCCTTGCCTTCTCTGTGTGTTTATGATCGTTTGATATCGACAGGGGATTGAAGTCTTCGACGCCACCGGCCACCAGGTGCGCTTATCTCACCCAGGCAGTCAGCTGTGGGCAGACCCCCCGGACATCAACATTCTGCCCGAATACAGTGACGACCCGCGCACAGTGGACAACCTGATCGACGGCGTCAACCTCACTTGCGACGATCTTCACGCTTGGCTGACTCCTTACACACCTGGAGCAAATCACTACATTTGGCTGGAGTTCGACGAGGCGACCACCTTGTCCATGCTGCGCATCTGGAATTACAACAAATCGCGCATCCACTCTTATCGCGGCGCTCGATATGTGGAGATCAGCTTGGACGATGTAATGATTTTCAAAGGAGAAATCCAACGAGCGCCTGGCAGAGTGTCAATCTTGGATTATGAAAGTTGCTGCGAGTGTATCCTGTTCACCACAAATCAAGCTGTTCTGCGGCTGGTGGAGAAGTACGACACTGTCTTTCAATCCTATCTACAAGCAAAGCAAGAAAGCAAAGCAGAAGGCAAGGCAATCGCTGCCGCCGAGTCAACTTCCAACGAGTTGCTGAGAGTCTTCCTGCAAGAGAAGGCGTTGACGAATGATCCCCCGCCACAGCAGCTCTTCTTGAAGCAGGACACTCGGCCAGCCACCTCTGCCTCCCTGAGACCCAGCACTCTGCAGGCATCTATGCTTGGCTTATCCTCGTTCTCATCGTCCTCATCACCATCTTCATCGGGAGGCATTCGTCCTTCCACTGCTGCCCTTGTACGCAGTCAACCTCCTCTCTTAGTTCGAAAACTGGAGATTGCTTTGCTATCCAATTGGGGAGACCCGTATGTCATTGGGCTAACAGGCTTGGTAGCTCTTGACGATCGCATGGAGGAAGTGGAGCTACCCTTGCCAGACATTTTCTTGGCGACACTGCGAGAAGATCGTTTGCATTGCGTTGAAGAACTTCTACAACTGGATGGGGTGGAGCGTATTGTTCTGCAGCCTCGACACACGGCAGACCCTCAGAACATGTTCCTCATTTCCAAGCCAGCAGTGTCTGGCGTGGTCTTGGTGATCAGCTTTGTCTTCCCCAGAGAACGCTTTCTGAAAGGCCTCAAGGTGTGGAACTATAATTCCAGTTTCAATGTGGAAGACACTTGCATTGGGGTGAAGAATGTCCTTTTATTTGTCAACGGCACGGCGGTGAGCGAATCAATTGTTCGAAAAGCTCCTGGACAGGTCAAGTTCGACTTTTCGCAGTTCCTCACGTTGAGCGGCGGCAGAGAGAGACCGCCTCAGGCGACGAAGAGCATCTTGAAGGCACGCAGTCGGCCTGACCTTTCCTTGTCTTCCACATTTGCTTCTCTGCAGCAAGTAGCAGAGAACAGCGACCAAGAAGACGAAGGAGACGCTAAACCAATCGAGCAACTGAGCAGTGCCAGCAACGAAGACTTGCTGGGGATTCAGTCAAAACCTGTAGTGCCGCCTGTCGAATGCACCTGCTCGATTCCTCAGCAATACGAAACACCAGTAAGCTATGTACAGTAGATTAGATTAGATAGCCTGTCTAGTCCAGTTGCTACGCCTAGTTTTGCTGACTTTGTGCTCTTTCTGCTAGCTGTTGCCCAAAGGATCCATGGTGAAGATCCAGCTTCGGAGCAACTACGGAGATCGCTATTATATCGGGCTAAATGGATTGCAGCTGTTCGATGAGCTGGGACATCGCATCAATGTGGTTCCCGACCAGATCCAAGCGGTTCCGTTCAGGTTGCTTTGCCTTCACTCTGCAAGTGTTCTGCGCTGTTTAATTTTGGATGTCCTTCAATGCCCATAGAGATTTAAACGATCTCGCTGAGATTCAAACAATGGGAGGCGATGCGAGAGTGTTGGACAACCTCCTCGAGTCAGTCAACGACACTTACGCTGACCGATGCATGTGGTTGACTGCCTACACAGGCAGAGGCGCCATCATGATGCCGTCTTCCTCTGGAGTAGATAACAATCCCATGACTTGCAACACCATTTTCATCCTTTTCGATCTTGCAGTGACCATCTCGTGCATTAAGATCTGGAATTACGCGAAAACTCCTCAGCGAGGAGCGAAGGAGATCGACATCTTCGTAGACGATGTCCTGGTCTACAGAGGCACTTTACTGGCGTCTCCTTCGCTGGAAGAGTTGGAACAAGGTACAGCAAGCAAGCGTTCTGGTGGGTTTGATTGGGGCAGTGCCGACCATCCGGACCTTTCTCAGGCGATTCTCTTCTCGAATGACGAACATTTGTTAGAGAGAGAAGGTCATCGTGTTCCTTTAGTGGAGGAAGGCATTGACTTTTTCGATGAAGGCCAACTAGTGGCCGAGGCAATGACTACTCCAGTTGGCGGTTCTCGCAAAAGCAGAGGTAATCGCGGTCGCCGTGGAGGAGGAGGAGGAGGAGGAGGAGGAGGAGGAGGAGGTGGTGGTGGAACTGCCCAAACTGACGAAAGATCGAGAAAAGAAGTTTACAATCGTCCCATGACGTCTGTTCGTGACTATCGGTGACTGTGATTAGTAGACTTTTATTGTTAGACTATTGTTAGACTATGCTGGTAAAGTGATTAAGCCAAGTAGAAGTGCTCTACCAGATGGTCCATCCAGTAAGAAGAGAAGCACACCATATTGTTCGTTCTAGTCGAGGCTTCAGTTCTGCCGCCCTGACTGCTGATGCGTGATGTCAGCAGCAAGCCCTCCTGACCCTAACCCTAATGCCTCACCTGCTGCTACCCTCGAGACAGCATCACTACTCTGCAGAACAACATATTTTACACCACTAACCACTCGAATCATAATGTCCTTGGTAACTTTTTGATTAGAGAACTAGATAGAGAATTAACTACATTCGAACAGAGAAATGGACAGAGATGGTTCCATGGAAAGCGCTATTCCATGGAAGGCAATTTGGGAAGAATTATCAGATGAGTGGTAAAAGGCTATTTTCCCACAGATTGGGCTTGGGAAGATACTGCCCTGTGCGGAGGAATTGCTGCTTTGCTGTGAGATCCTCTCGCACTGACCCTGGCAGGGACTCTATTAGACCAACTCTGACACTATCACTGACTCTGACCCTTCTCTCATGACTGCTGTAAGCTGGACTACTCTATTGAGCTGTTCTGTTTTGCTTTGTTGTCTGACTGCTCCACTCTTTCTTTTTGGCATGAACACAGAAGATTGATTCCGAGGTCAACGAAGCCTGGCAGCGCCTCACCTCCGACAACTCCGAGGTCAGCTGGATAACGTGTGGGTACAACCCCTCTGACAAGAACAACATCCAGGTATCTCCACCTCTGACAGTGATTGTCTTCGCTGCTGCTGTGGCTTATTAGTGTGTTGTGTTAGTTCAAGGAACAGGGTGCCGGCGGTCTGCCCGAATTCCTCAGCAAATTGGGGGACGAGCTTGTGTGGGGAGCCTTCAAGGTGGTGGGCGTGGATGATCGAGGAAACACTGTTTCGAGAAGACCGAAGTACATCTTCGTGAAGTACTCGCCAACCACTGCCTCGGTCATGGCCAGGGCAAGCATGGGCAGACACAAAGGCGCGATGAAGCTGGCCATGACTGGTGCCCACATTGACATCGAGATTGAGAGTAAGGAGGAGCTGACAGAGGAGCTCATCATCCAGAAGCTGCGTGCTGCCGGAGGAGCTCATCAGCCCACAGGCTACGAGTTCAGCAACTTTTCCAAGTAGACAGACAGCAGACCATATGATCCGCCATGGCCAAGGCTTTCTTTCCCTTTCCCTCCTTACCTACAGTATCATCTGCCTGTCCTTGCAGATAATACGTAGACTATGCTGTCCTGTTTCTGCACTCCTCATCTGTTTTCTGGCGTAGGATGATGCTGCCCATCGTCTTGTCTGACCTGACTGACTGTGATGGTAAAGGCTTAACTGTGGCTAGTTCCATGGCAATGGCTTTTCTCTTTCCCCTCTGCTAATTGGAACACTTGCCAAAGCTGGACTATTCCTTCACTTACAAAATCAGAATCAACACTCTCAAAACTACTGAGATGTCCATTATGCCCGCTCTTTCTGCTGGCTCTTGTCTTTCGCGCTGCTTCGAGTTCGTCTGAAAAACAATTGAAACACGATGAGCACGAGAACTGGCAGCACGAAGAAGTATATTCCCTTCTGAGCTAGCTGAGAAATCCTCAAATCAAAATACTCCGTCGCCGTGAGAAGGCGAGGGTCTGCCCATGGGTCGATGTCATCCGCAAGCCAAGGATGAGCAAAGCGACAGTCTTGTGGACGGATAGAGGGATTATCAGAGCAGTTGCCTGGGAGATGATAGGTCGACCAGACCTCGTCTAGAGGCAACTGAAGATACCCCTTGGCAATGGGCACGGTTCTCCGTTCCTCCAAGACCTTCAAGCGCTCTTGGATAGTCTGCAGGATGGAGATGGAGCACTAGTCGTATGTTGCATCCTGTCAACGATGCTATTAGTGCACTCTCTCTCATCTATCGCTCACGTGCACAGATTGAGCGGTGGGGAGGTGTTGTACAGCAGCCATCCTCCTCCTCACTTTCTAATTGTTGTCATCGTGTGAGTCTGCCTCAAGGATTCGTCACCATTGACCACTCGTCTCCGCTGCTGTACTCTCTCTCACAACACTGACAAGAAAGGTTCGTTGATTCGCTCTCTTGTGCTGGAACAACGCGCGTTTCTTGTGAAGCGCGTTTTTGAGACCGCATGTATAGGAGCACTTCACAGTTTCCTCTTCCTCGCGATCTCCGACAGCAACACTTCACACAAGACACCTCACTTTTCACACTGACATCTGCACCACAGTGGACTACTACCTCCTCGTCAGTGAGTGCTTCGCGTTGATTTGAGATCTCTCTGGCCTTGGATCCTGCGGTCTTCTGTTATTCTCTCTTGCAGCTGACTGTTCGTCGTCGTCATGGATACTGACCATTTGAAAATATTGTGTAAGCTCTGCAGCAAACTGTCTAACCAATACAAACAAGAACTGTCTGACCTGACCTGTTGCTTGCTTTAGACGTGGAAGGCGGTGTTGAGGAGAAGTCGAGCGCGGATTGCTTGGAGCACTGCCTTGGGCCGCACCTGCCCAGCGACTTGGCGTGCGCTTTTTATGTCACGCACAATGCATTCTCCGCACTGGAACTGATCGCCTACCAATCCTTCTCCTGCATTTTCGTCAAAGAGAACCTGAAGAACTTGGATGCCAATGGATTCGCTCGCATCCTGCGCTCTCTGGGCTATCCCGCTCGCATTGTCTTGATCGTGGATCGCGGATCATCTGTCGCTACTCGGAACGATCTGAACAAGCTGCTCTTCGACGACTTGATTGTCAAGCCATTCACTGCTCGCGAGCTCTATGAGTCCATCTGCATGCACTCTACCTCTTCATCAACCGCTGCGACCCCCACAGTTGGTTCAGTCCCCAGCTATGAAGAGCTTCTTCGCGAAGCCAGAAGACCCTTTCTCGCAGATTTGGAGGTTTCCATGCTGGACAATCTCAGTCTCGATGCCTATCAACCATCTTCCGCAGTCACTGACTCTCAAGAGCAGTTCTTTCCTGCGACACGTGCTGCAGCGTTGGATGTGGATAGGGAAACACCTTCTCTGGAGGAACTGTCCGCCATTGCCTGCGACGAGTTGATTGATTACGACGATGATCTACTGTCCGTACTCAATGACTATGCTTCCACTGAAGGGAATCCGTAAATCACCTTTCCTGATCGATTTTTCTTTCACCCTTTGCCGATCTGTCTTTGGTGCTTTGGCCCAGCAGATCAATCAAAGACTATTCTTGTTCTATGAAGCAATTAGAAGGGGTTGCTTTGGTGGTAAATATATACGACATATATATAAAGGGTTATATATAGACATTCTACAGTATGGCCAGTACGGTAATTTGTTTTTATGTGGTGATAACTACTTTACTGAGCATTTGTCATGACTTTTTGATGCAATGCCTGCTATTTCTTGTGGTATTGCTGCTTACTACTAATGCTGACGATTTGTTGCATTAGCCCCTTTGATCACTTTCATCGCTGATATAATAGCCTCTGGGACGGGAGAAATTAGAGTTATATCGCTTGTAACTTAATTTTGACTTGTGTGTCAATCGGTGCCAGTGGCTTTTCCCCACACAATCATCTCACTCTACTCGTATACAACAAGTCTTGAATTAACAGCATTTCAAAGATAATGACAGAGGAGTGAGTTGATCGATGACTACGGGAAAACACCCGGAGCAGTACAATTTCGAGCAAAACATGAAGAGAATGTAGACCATGCTATGCGAAGTCATTTCGTAGTAATGACTCAAAGGCCAACACTCTTCTTGGCGGCAGATCAAACTTCTTCTCTTTTCTTACTTGGAAGTGACCAAGAAGCTGCCCATCAACACAGAAGGTGACGATACTAACCGCGGCATCTTAAGACTGCTAAACTATCTGCACAGCGGCTGGGCTTTCCCTGTCAGAGAAACTGATCGCCAACACCTTCTGCTGAGTAAGTCTGTGCTCTCCGCTCGATGTGAATCACTTGCTGGTCTGCAAGAACAGCTGTAATGATATCTCTCTTGGTACGAGACATTGACAATGGAAGGGAAGTGGGAGCCTCGCCGTCAATGTTCAGCGATGACGACGCATCCTCTCCGTTGGCATTCTTCGCTTCATGTTCTCCAACAGACAGCGTGAAGAAAGCGCGAGGATTACTTAACTGACTTCGTTCATAATGCGGATAATCCAAGCCCAATGTTTGCAGGCAAGCGATTACGGGAACTTTCAGCCCATTTTCCTGCTCGAGAATATGATCTGGAATCAGATTGCTGCAAGCATAACTATTATCTGTGCCAATATATACAAGGCGCCAGTCATCCCCCACCTGCACCGTCGGAATATGTTTAGCTTGACCGCTGATCTGACTGCTTTTATCTTCCCTCACGGATGATGAACGGCTGCTATTCTGGCTTGACACGGACTGCAGGGATGCGTGGGCAAAGGTAGTGATAGCACGTTCAATACGAAGATCTTCTGACTTGACCGAACCGTCATTGATCGACAGGACGTTACAGTTCTCCAACGATGATCGCTGAGAGCTTTCTGTTGCACTATTTGCAGGTGACAGGAGGAGGCGGTAGTAAGGATGCGCTTTGGGCTCAATCTGCAACTGCTGGCTCTGTTTTGCTGTTAACGACAAGTTGGCAAGCCGGTTATCCGTGAATAGTAACACTGGTTTGCAGAACCTTTCACGAAGAGCCTCGACAGCTTCCTGCCTTCTGCGCTGCCTCTCCTGCAAACGTCTACCATAACTGCCCAAGGTGCGACTATGGGAGCTTAAAGTTGGAGTGGCCGTCGTTTGAGAGAAAGTGTCATCGTCCAGCGGCTCCGTAAGGACACTGCCATCTGTCATACTAAGGCTCCCAGGGCTTTTATGCGACATTCCCAAGACTGGTGATGGAGGAGACACACGTATTCGATGACGAGGCACACGACTTTCGAAGGATCCATCGTCAAATTTCACATCAAAGCTGCCTTCTCCCCTATCACAGATTCCATATTCAATCCTATTAGACCAGATAACAGCAAAGAATTGAAGCTAAGTCATACTTACCAAATTTTGACTATTTCGCCTGGAAACCTCCGGTGATTGTCGTCAAAGATCATGAAGAGATTCATCAGACTGTTCTTGTCGGCCAACTGCTTCTGCCGTTTGTTCTTCTTGCGACTTTTGCTCTTAGAGGGAGAAACCAAGTCGTCAGCAAAAATATGCAATCCCAGCCCCAGTCCAAGTCCGAGAGTGGACGATTGGGGCATTTGACTATCGAGCTCAGAAGGCAATACCAGCACTCTACTTCCAAAACGAATGTTCTCAAATCCTACTTTAAGATAGAGAAAGTACACAACATCTTCCTCAGAGACTAAACGATTACGGGTATCTCGGTAGAT
Source organism: Ochromonas danica (assembly GCA_015146655.1). Taxonomy (NCBI): domain Eukaryota; class Chrysophyceae; order Chromulinales; family Chromulinaceae; genus Ochromonas; species Ochromonas danica. Next base: position 12,318 of record VKHL01000040.1, on the reverse strand, counting down.
GCGATCCCAGCTGAGCCAGAGAGTGTGTCGATTGGCTTTTACCAATCGCACGGCCCCAGGCCGTGATAACGGAGGCAAAGAGCTCAAATACTTAGCAAAGAAGAAAAAGGAAAACAGTCAACAACGAACCAAAACTCTTAGGCGAAAGAGTTTGCTTACATCCATCTTGGCCATCAAAGCCAATTCTCGCTCTTGATTTCGACGCTCTTGTACAATGAACTCTCGCAATTCATGAGCCGAAAGAAGCTGTTCCATGTTGGTTTCAGCTTCGATTCGGTGGCGTTCAACTTCAAGCTTGGCATAATGCTCCTCTTCCATCCTGCGCCGCCTCTCCATCTCTTGCTCAACGTCGAGAACCATCGCGCGGTATTTGAAAGCATTTGCACGCTTCTGCTTTCTGTAGACACTGCTCAACAAGTCTCGCTTATGTTGATCTGAAGAACCTTCTTCCTCCTTAGCCGCAGGAGGAAAGCCACCGACAACCACGACTCGCTGTCTAACAGCAGTTACAGTGCATCCCAATCGCGAGTATGGAGATATCACCAAGGCTGACTTGTCGTCCAGCATCAGTTGATTGTCAAGAGCTCCTTGCGTCTTGTAGATGTAGTCTCGAAGTCTATTTTGGATTGCTTTTCGATCGTCTTCCGATTGGCAATCATTCTCATCGGCACTGTGCGCCTGTCGAATAGAGTGGAATAGTCGATCTCTCCTCCAAAGACAAACATGATAGAAAGCTTCAGCTAGTGCCTCTTCTTTAGTGCGCTGATCTCCTGCAACTCCGAGTGACTTGGCAGTCATTTTCTCCCTCTGCATCGCCAGCCGAGCATTGATGACGTCCTTTTCAGCCAGCTTAAGCAAATCTTGATACAGTGAGAGACTGTTGGTGGGTTTGTAGTGCCGCCAAGAGAGTGTTTGCAAGTCTAAGACATAAACCTCCAGAGGAGTGTACTGCTGTTCGGCGACCAATTCACTAATTTCGTCAACGTGTTTCAAGAAGAGACTCGAAGGATAGCTTCCTCCCATAATAAACAGAAAAGAACCAATGCAAGCTGCTCCATGAAACATTCTATCAGTGGGAAGTTGTCCAGATATTTTGGGGAAAGTCTGTGCGGCTGCTGTTCCCGGGCCAAGCATTTGCCACAAGAGCCCGCCAGCTGATTGCAACTGCAAGCGGTAGGTAACCATGAAAGATGCCTTCTTGCCAGTGGCGTGATTGCGATGGCGTTGCTTATAGTACAGCCTGGCTTGAGCTTGTTTGTAGGCATCTACAAGTTCCAGCTCAGCTCTGCGCGCATCCTGCTCGCCCATGTGAATAGTGGCTGTGAGATCCGAAGCTTCTCTGTAAATGCTCGCCAACCTATCCATAGACTGTCCTCTCGAAGAAAACTCACTCACTGTTGAGGGCATATCTCGAATGTGCTGATGAAGGGCGGCGCTTCCAACAACAGCCACATCGCTTTCTGTTTGATAGCGACTTTGCAAGGTGCGACTGAGATGCATAAGTTGAATGTTCTCTTCCACAGAGTTGGTGTTACTGATTACCTCGCTGCGAGGTGATAAGGAGCAGCCTCCAGTAAGGTAGATGGACTGGGTAAGAGCACTATAGACCAACTGATGACCATACTTGCCTCCTGGACCAATCCCTCCAGCCACACCTCGGCTCCAGTAAATACCAGCGAGACGATCAATACCAACAATGGAAGTAGACGCTTCTACGACAGGCAGATGACAGAGCCACAAGTCATCCAAAGCATCAAGACCATCCGTTCCTCCAAACAAATAAACAATCTCCGTCTCTTCACCTCCTTCTCTCGACCGAATTGAAACACAACCAGCATGAAATCTTGGACTTGGCAGTGGAGCAGATGGTGCCATTTCAATCTTCTCCCAGCAAGAACTTGTAAGATGGAAGATCCACATATCTTGCAGCAACTGGTTATTCGCTCCTCTTCCACCGAAGATCCAAAGGCGGCAGTGAGAAAGTGCGGCTGCGCAGTGACCATAGCGGCCACAAGGGGAGGAAGCACTTCCAGTAATCACTCCTTTCCAACTGCGATATGCTACATCATACACGCGGACATCACTCAGAATTTCAATGTCAACTTCTGGCGAGATGGCAGTGAAAGGCTGCGGCAGATCAACAGCGCTCCGAAGACCCCCAAAAACTACGAGATAGTTATCCTCCAATAACGTCGCACTGTGCCATGCTCTGACACACAAGCAAGATTGAGGTGTGCATGCGAGAAAAGACAAAGAGCCAAGTGCTTGACTAACCTGCGGTCAGGGATGAACAGCTTGACATTGCTGCTGCCGATCTTGTCAACCAACTCCTCCTCCAACGGTTGCCATTGCATGTGATCCAAGTCGATATCTTCCACAGGAGGCAGGGTCGAGAAGTCAATGGGTACAAACTTAATAACATCAAGCATGTCATCGATCTCCTTCGCCAGCTCATGATGGTGCTTCGAAGCGAAGGCTTCTTCTTCGTGCGCAGCCAACCATGCCTCATCGTGCTGACAACTACCAAGAGGCAATGTGCAGATGAGGCATCGTTCCTGGTTTTCACTGTCTATATGGCTGGTTTTAGAGGCTGTTGGGAGTCGCCTCTCCCGCTGTTTTTGGCGCAGATTGTCAAGGTGCTGCTGCCCTTCCGCTTCGAGCCATTGAAGACTATCTACGGCCTCTCGAATGCTTGGTCGTATCAAAGAGTCACCACCAACATCCAAATCCATAATATTGGCTGCGATCGTGTCGAAAGAAAAACTGGCGAACTATTACTACCATGCGGGGTAACCAACATGATTCACCGTAGTTGACAGGAAGATATGAACTACAGTAGGTCCTAGCACTTGATTATTATTGTCAATTAGCTTAAAATAGCAAACGAAGCAATCGCAAGAGACCCATCTCCCCGCACATCAGCACAGAGCTGCTACACAACAAGTCTACTTGGCCTTGGAGGCGAGAGGACCCAAGAACTTGGCCTTCTCCTCGAGGGTCTGGAAGCGACCGTGACCATACTTGGCAGAAGTGTCGATAAACTTGACGTTGAGAGGCTCGAGGTGAGAACGCTTGGCAACAGTCACCACAGACTTGCGGAGAGTGATAGGACGCTTCTTGGAGCCGGCAATGCAGCCCTTGAGCAACAGCCAGTCCTCGTTGATCTGACCGTAGTGAGGGAAGCCACCAACAGGGTTGATGTCCTTCTCAGTCAAGTCAGCATCAGTGGAGGCAGACTTCTTGTCACCCTTTCTGCCGATGCGCAGGACACGCTTGTTAATCTCAGTGCGGTGATGGTAACCTCTCTGACCGGCACGAGCGACAGTGAAGCGAACGCGGGCAGGATGCCAAGCACCAATACAAGCAACCTTGCGAAGACCACGGTGGGTCTTGCGAGGAAGACGAGTGACACCCCAACGAGAAACGACACCAGCGTAACCCTTACCTCTGGTAGCAGAGCAGACATCGAGAGTCTCTCCCTCACCGAAGACCTTGTCGATGGTGACCTCCTGCTCGAAGAGGCTGCGAGAGAAATCGACCTTAGCAGCGACATCGCCACCGTTGACCTGGATCTCCATGATGTTGGCAACCTTCTGGCGGAGCTTCAACTTCTTGACCTGGGTGTGGGCAAGCACACGCACGACAGAGCAGTACTTCTTGATGCGATCGATCTCAGCCTCGATTTCCTGGGGCTTCTCAGCAGCTCTCTTGGCATACTTGGTGAAGGCCTTCTTCTTGGAGTTGTACCAGTTCTTGTAGAAGCGGCGCTTGATCTCCTCGGAGAGGTGAGTGGCCCAGACAGTGGTGAGGGTGCGGAGACCATTGGGGGTCTCCACGTAACCAACAAGACCCACGACCACCATGGGAGGAGCCTCGAGCACAGTGACGGCTTCAACAGCCTCCTTCTTGTGCAGCTTGGAGCCAGGTCTGTCAATCTCACGCACGACGTGGGTCATGCCAGCCTTGTAGCCAATGAAGGCGGTGAGGTGAGGAGGAAGAGCGGCATTGTCACGAGGGAAAGAGCGGACTCTTCCCTGGTGGTGCTTAGTGCGCTTTCTGGGCAAATACTGGAGAGAGCCGTGACGAGGGGCTTCGAACTTGCAGTGAGACATCTTTGCTAATTGCTTTCGAATATGTTGTTTCTGCCAAGGCGTGTGGCGGCGAGGGCTGGTCCCGGATAAGGGACAAGAAGGAAGCGGTCACAAGAAACGCGTTTTAAGGTTTCACCTGACTTTTAGTACCTCGTCAACAATGGAAACTGAGGATGGCAGAGATGGATGAGGAAGAAAACGAACATTGGTGGCAGGTGATGCGCACTTTCTTGTCGTACTTTGACTTCCTTGAGACTGAGCTGAGTCGGCGGCAGCAGCACCTCAACCTTCTCTCCCACAGCCACAGTCTTCTTCTACCTGCGCTGACTTTCGACAAGTTAGCATTATTGCACCAGGCAGGACGAGTCAACCAGACGTTCTTCGAGGACATGGTGGCCTATCATGCGTCAAATGGATTCCTTGACCCACCCGCCTATGCCACGCAGGCAGCATCGAGTGAGACCGCAGCGATCTATCCTCACAAAGATGTTGGTCCCCGCGTGGACATCAACCAACACCATCGGAATCAGGCCGTGCTCCACTCTCTTTACCGCGAGTGGAGTGCTGAAGGAGAGACCGAGAGAGAGCTGTCTTTCGGCCCACTCCTTGCTGAACTTGTTCGTCGCCTGCCTCTCCAGTCCACGCAGAAAGATGAGGAGCAAGAGCAACGACTGGAGGATGAGGCTCTAGTGCACAAGGTTCTGGTTCCAGGCTGTGGCTTGGGGCGATTGCCCCTAGAGATCGCTTCGAGAGGGTACAGTTGCGAAGGGAATGAGTTTAGCGCGTAAGCCCTCGAAACACTCTGTAGCAACAACCTCCGCCTCACCGCCTCAAACTAACTAATGTACAGATATATGGCGATTGCCAGCAACTTTATCTTGAACGGAGTGCAAGAGCCGCGCTGCTATGAGATCTTTCCTTGGATTGGCAGGTAATTCTGCTTCTCAGTTGAACAGAACCTGTGACCTCATTCTTCCTCTGTTAATGCTAGCATCAGCAACATTCGTCATGTTCGTGACACTCTTGCCCCCGTCTCCATCCCAGACATCACGGCCACTAGCTTTCTCGAGCGCTTTGCTTCACAAATAAAGCACTCCAGCGGTGAGCCTCCTTTCTCCATGGCGGCGGGAGATTTCGTGGAGATCTACGCTTCTCCTGATCAAGCTGCAAAGTGGGATGCTGTAGTGACTTGCTTCTTTCTGGACACAGCACCTAACGTTCTAGCCTATCTAGAAACCATCTATCGCCTTCTGAAACCTGGAGGCTTTTGGCTTAATCTTGGGCCACTTCTCTATCACTGGGTTGCTGATTTAGATCGAAACCAAGATCCCAGATACGACCAGTCGATCGAAGTAAGCAGCACATGTTGCTATACGCAGTAGACTGCCTTTGTGATGTTCTAACGTATCCTTCATTTATTTCTAGCTGAGCTACGAAGAATTGAGACACTGTATTGAGAAGCAAGGATTTTCTTTTCTGCTGGAGGAGCCGCGCGAGTGCACATACACAGCTGCACCCAACAGCATGATGCGCACAGTCTACAGGTACAACGGAAAATGATTGAGACATCTGTGTTTATTGATTAATCTGCTTGCTTGTTTATCTCAGGTCGATGCAGTTCACTGTCCAGAAGACCGTCTAGTCTAATTAGTCTAATTAGTCTACAGTGTAAATTAGCTACCGTACTGTAATATGGAAGAGGAGGGGGAGAAGCAGACTACAGCAGGGCACTGGGTCTAGAAAAGTTTAGATTTTAGACGGAAAATACGAGTTTTGATCGTCATTGACTCAAATCCACAAATGTCATCATGATTCATTACCTCAGTTAGATTAAATAAGTCAGACTAAGTCAGATTACAACACATAACAATTGGATGATTTGAGATTTCAGTACAGTATAGAATGAGATATCTAATACTTCTGCAGAAAGTTATCTTCTTCGTCTTCCTCGGAATTTTGTTATTTTATTCGTTTCTCACTTTCCCTTGCCGTCTGTTGCTTTCTTCGTCGTCAACAACGCTATCGTCGTCACCAACTTCACTTCCACAAGAGCACCAAATTTCATCACCAACTTGGCATAATGTCTCCGTTCACCGAGGTGGCGTGGTCTTCTTCTCCAATGGAGTCGACGGACGTGCTCGCGAAGCAGCTTTCTCTCTGGCACGCAGAGGCTACCATGTGCTGTTGGGAGTGAGAACTCTTCAAGAGAAAGCCTCCTTTGCATACGTTCAACAGAAGGGAGTCGAAACCATCCTCTTCAGCATAGAAGACCCATCCAGTTATCAGCCTGTCATCGATCGGCTGAGAAGGATTCGTCGGGACCTCGATCGGCCACTGGCGGGCATCGTGGTCAACTTAGCCGGTAGACTTAAACCATTCATACCGCTCATAAGAGAAGCTCTCTCCTTACCCTGTGCTCTTGATGTTAGAGGAGGGACTTAATGATTCTTGCCATAACAGCAATCAGGACATCACGGTCAAGAAGGTGGACGAATGTTATAGACGGACGGTTCGAGCTTCACTGCGCATGTTGGAGGTGAGCTACTAGATTCTTTGCTTCTGCAATAATTGTGTAGTAATGTGGCGATGGATTGTGATTGAAGGCTCTATGGGAATTACGTCGATCGCAAAGTATTCATGAGGGGTCTTCATCCACTGCATCCTCTTCTTCTTCGCTGCCTGGAGAGGTTGGAGGGAAGATGCCTTGGGATGCACAGGGCATGCGAATTGTTCTCGTCACGAACAGTCTGGGAGATAGCGTCGCTAATGTCTTACATGAGACTGTAACTAAGCTGTTCGATCGGTTCGCCAGGTTGGTCACCTTAAACTACCAGACCTTGCAAGATCGCCAACTGCTCTCCCTTAACTCCTTCATTTTTGTTTCTATGATTACAGAGCGATATTTCTTAGCAGTGATGCTTACGACTTCTCAGTCTCAACGATTGCTGTTTCAAGCAGTAACAGAAAAAGAGAAGATTTGGATTTTATTCCGTGGACCCTTGAGCTGGATGGGACAAGTGCATCGGAGGAGCCAAGTGATACTGATCGGGTAGAAGTTAGCGCTTTCCTACATGCATTCCTCTCTCATAGACCCTTCCAATTCTACAAGACGTCCTCAATGGTTGCTCATGAGGAACAAACATAAAGATGTGTGTCATGCAAAGAGTGTGTTATTTAGTTGACCTTTACCAACGAGGCAGCAACATTAAGATCTTCCAAGTTAACTAATTCAGGCACATCAGCATAAGCCTGAAAAATCAACACAAGGAGGAAATTAGACAATAATCGAGTAGAAGCAATAGCAATGCCACGTCACTACCTTCTTGAGTGCTGCAAGGAATTTGCTCACTTCCTCCTCGCTGAGAATGTCCGCAGCAACCTTCTCAATCAGAGTCCAGAATTTGTCATCTTCTAGAACGATCTTCTTCTTCTCTTTGTCCGCACTGGGCAAGGGGCGCGGAGATGATCGCACAGCGGAAACGTTAGTCTAAAGAATGCATTCCCAAAAGATCAGCTCCTTCCTTCTTGCATTACCATTGTACAGGAACATGCATAGAGACTCAGTACTCACCTTTAGACGAGGAGTGTAATGATCTTCCAGACGAACAATCTGCACAAAATACCATCCATCCACTCACCAGATTAAAAGCCCATTACTGAGAGCGCAAAATTTTTCACGTTTACCTTATACTTTGCAAGTTCTTTCTCAAAGGCTCCTCTTTCCATTTTGTCGAAGATGTGATGAAGGCTCTCTTGCAGAGTGACCAAGTCAAGTCTTGTTGATTGATGTGAGGCACAAAGAAAGATCTGTTTTTTCCTGTAGAAACTACTGTTTTCCTCCAGAAACCACTGCTTTTCAGCAGTTTTTCCAAAAATATGTCCATGTCATGTGGTCAGTGTTGGTTATTTTTATAATTTGACCGCTCCTTACCCCTTCATTACGGAGGACTGGGCATTCATCGCCACTCCTGGATAGCCGGACAGATCGGCAGGCTCAAATTCAGGAAGTTGGTCAAGACTGTTTTCCGCTTTCAAAGACCAATCAGAACTCTCCGACGCTTTGGAAGCCCTCCCCGAGATCTTTCTCGGAAGAGACCATCCAGGGCCTCACAACATCCGTGAAGACAGCGCTACACCACCTTCCCAGGTGGAGGAAGATTCAATCTTGGGTTACTAGCAGATGCCGCATTCATGGCACATGCAGATGCCTTCTACGACTATTTTTTGGCAGAGACGAAACACGAAGCACACGCCGCCTGGTACCTCAGCTCCAGGTTTGAAGGCTCAGGACGATGGATATCCCCACCTATTGGCGTTTATGTTCCCCCTTCTCAATTACATGGCACGGAATACCTCCTCGCTCTTCTGGACTCCTCCACCCGCTTGAAGAACAGTTGGCGCTACAACCTTCACTCACTCCATCTCACTGCCGCTGCGCACGGATCACGCCTCCCACAGAGGAAGTGCCACATGTCCACCAAGCTTCCCTTAATGAACCGTTTCACGGTTTGGACTGCGTGCATACCAAGGGATTCGCGTCCAGACGACAACAGGCAGTGGTGGATGTGATCGATCGGTTTGTTAAGAAGAGCTTCAAAGCCAAAACCCAGACTGAACTACGCATCCCCTTGAGAGTCCTCCCAGGCCCCAGAAGATTCGGCTCCCACCAACACCACGGGGGACCCACAACAGTAGGGATCAAGATTCGGCAAAAGGCTACGTGAGGGCGGACTTAAGGATCAGCATTCCATCCATCTGTTTCCGCAAAAACACGAAAAACACGGGCACCAACCTAACCTACGGTTTTCAACATTCTTTTTCAGTGTTTTCAAAGAGCAATTTCTTTGTTTTCCAGCGTTCTCTTGCAAGCTTATGATAGTCTAAAACGACTATACTTGTATATAATATGACCAGGTAATGTTCAACAGTTAAAGAGCAATCGCCAAAATGTCGAATTCGTTGACAATTTCGTTGCTCTGAATCTTAGGTTTCCGTTGCTCCTCGTTTGCCAACGTCAGAAGGACGCAGGTAATACGACTAGATTCATGTCTAATCTAACTCGACTATGAAATTGATCACTTCTTTGTTGATGTTTAGAATTTGACTTAGATTAACTGAAATGATCAGCTCCCATAATGAAGGGGATTTGGCAAACGAAGAACGGAGGGAACTGTGCGGTTCGTATTTCATTGGGTAGGAGTTAGGAACCAGCCTCGAGTCGTTTCGGTATCTGGTTTTTGTTTCTTCTCTGTTCGTTCTTACCCGCGAACTTCTTGCCATTCTCTCTTCAGTTGTTGGGTATCAAGACTCCCCCTTGTTCATGAAGACTGCTCGTTGAAGATGGCGAACCTTTTGGGTGAAGTATCATATGCCAATGTATTAGATATTATAAGTTTCACATCCCGCAATTTAGCTCACATCCTAACTCGAACTATTAAATATTCAAGTAACATAATAAACGCCGAGCGCAAGCCAACCACCTCTTCCTCAAGACCCGTCTTGGCAGGATCCAACGATGACAACTGCTTCTGCAAGGACAACACTTCCTGCTCCTTCGCAGACAACGCAGAGCGCAAGCCAGCCACCTCTTCCTCAAGACCCGTCTTCAGTGGATCCAACGATGACACCTGCTCCTGCAAGGACAACACTTCCTGCTCCTTCGCAGACAACGAAGACAACACTTCCTGCTCCTTCGCAGACAACGCAGAGCGCAATCCAGCCACCTCTTCCTCAAGACCCGCCTTAAGCGGAGCTAGTGGGTGGGAGCTGCTCACCTCGAAAACATCTTTTTGTGAATCAAGCAGCATCATCTGCAGCTGAGACAAGGAGGATTCCACCTCTGCGCCGCGCTGCTGGCAGGAAGTGAGTTCTTCTTGTTTGCTCTGCAGAAGTCTCTGCATCTCTGCCAGTTGGTCAGCCTGTTGATTAGCAGTTTCCTCAGCGCTGACCACCTTTCTTTCCAAAGCCACGATCTTCTCATCGAAGTCGTTTGAGAGCTAAGATAGAAGAGAAGACGCATCTGACGCTCAGTAATAACTCACTTAGAGATGCGGGGAGAACTTACTGCCTGTCTGAGCGACTCGACTTCTTCCTGATGGCGGCACATTAGATATACTGCGTATTCTTTGAACTTTACCTTCATGCTTTCGATCATCACATCGCGCTGGGCAACCTGTAGCTCCTCCGCAGACAACGCAGAGCGCAAGCCAGCCACCTCTTCCTCAAGACCCGTCTTCAGTGGATCCAACGATGACACCTGCTCCTGCAAGGACAACACTTCCTGCTCCTTCGCAGACAACGAAGACAACACTTCCTGCTCCTTCGCAGACAACGCAGAGCGCAATCCAGCCACCTCTTCCTCAAGACCCGCCTTAAGCGGAGCTAGTGGGTGGGAGCTGCTCACCTCGAAAACATCTTTTTGTGAATCAAGCAGCATCATCTGCAGCTGAGACAAGGAGGATTCCACCTCTGCGCCGCGCTGCTGGCAGGAAGTGAGTTCTTCTTGTTTGCTCTGCAGAAGTCTCTGCATCTCTGCCAGTTGGTCAGCCTGTTGATTAGCAGTTTCCTCAGCGCTGACCACCTTTCTTTCCAAAGCCACGATCTTCTCATCGAAGTCGTTTGAGAGCTAAGATAGAAGAGAAGACGCATCTGACGCTCAGTAATAACTCACTTAGAGATGCGGGGAGAACTTACTGCCTGTCTGAGCGACTCGACTTCTTCCTGATGGCGGCACATTAGATATACTGCGTATTCTTTGAACTTTACCTTCATGCTTTCGATCATCACATCGCGCTGGGCAACCTGTAGCTCCTCCGCAGACAACGCAGAGCGCAAGCCAGCCACCTCTTCCTCAAGACCCGTCTTCAGTGGATCCAACGATGACACCTGCTCCTGCAAGGACAACACTTCCTGCTCCTTCGCAGACAACGCAGAGCGCAAGCCAGCCACCTCTTCCTCAAGACCCGTCTTCAGTGGATCCAACGATGACACCTGCTCCTGCAAGGACAACACTTCCTGCTCCTTCGCAGACAACGCAGAGCGCAAGCCAGCCACCTCTTCCTCAAGACCCGTCTTCGCAGGATCCAACGATGACACCTGCTCCTGCAAGGACAACACTTCCTGCTCCTTCGCAGACAACGCAGAGCGCAAGCCAGCCACCTCTTCCTCAAGACCCGTCTTCAGTGGATCCAACGATGACACCTGCTCCTGCAAGGACAACACTTCCTGCTCCTTCGCAGACAACGCAGAGCGCAAGCCAGCCACCTCTTCCTCAAGACCCGTCTTCAGTGGATCCAACGATGACACCTGCTTCTGCAAGGACAACACTTCCTGCTCCTTCGCAGACAACGCAGAGCGCAATCCAGCCACCTCTTCCTCAAGACCCTGCTCTATTTGTGGTTGTTTAATATCGTTTATGGTTGTTTTGCTGGTGATAGTTGTATTTAGTCTTTTCAGTTCGTCCTGCATGTTAGCCAATTCATGAAGAAGTGTTTGTTCTGTTTCTGCTGCATGTTGTTTTATCTGTCTGATGCCATCGAGAGTAACTTGCAGTTCGTCGTCTTTTTGATTGAAGGATATTTGCAAAGTCGATAATTGGCTTTTTAATTTCTCTTTCGCAGCTTGGAGGGAGAAAAGCTCTGATTGTAAGCTTTCCATTGCCAAGGATTCAAATGGAGAATTTTCTGAAAGAGAACTTGCACAGTGCTGTTGGCAGGCAGAGAGTTCTTCGTGCTTGCTCTGCAGAAGTCTCCGCATCTCTGCCAGCTGGTCAGTCTGTTGTTTAACAACCTCCTCAGTGCTGGCCAACTTTCTTTCCAAAGCTACAATCTTCTCCTCGCAGTCCTTCGAGAGCAATGGTAGAAGAAGACGTATCTGTCGCTCACTAATGATTCAAAGAGAGATGCGATGCGGGGAGAACTTACTGCCTTTCTGAGTGACTCGATTTCTTCCTGATGGCGGCTCTTTAGCTTTGTTGCGTATTCTTTGAACTTTAGCTTCATGCCTTCGATCAGCGTATCGCGCTGGGCAAGCTGTTTCTGCAGTTGTTGGATTTCTGCCATTTTCTCAGTTTCAGATACAGCCAGGGGTGAGGGGTATTCTCAAGATCACAGTGGGTTTCACGAGTTGAAATATGGAAACTGATGAGATAGGGGTTAGGGTTAGGGTTAGGGTTAGGGTTAGGGTTAGGGTTAGGGTTAGGGTTAGGGTTAGGGTTAGGGTTAGGGTT